>JAGVSP010003074.1:0-24703 GCA_022494985.1 Micrasema minimum | reverse complement strand
AATTATAAAAGTTTTTTTAAACGAAAAAGGAAAAAAATTTTTAAAAAAATTTTTTTAAAAAAATAAAAAAATTAAAAAAAATTAATCAGTTTTATTTTTTTAAAAAAAGTTTTTTAAAAAATATATTATAATAACCAAAACCGGGCCCGCCCCCTTAACCCTAACGCGTGTAAGTTTTTAAAGGTAGGTTATCACAGTTATACAAGTTATACCCGCTCTATACATCACCCAAGAGTAGCGGGTAGGAAACTTGGAACGTTTTGGATTTATATACCGGGTATCCTCTTTTCACACCCGTCCACTTGTACCGAATCCAATTTCGATATGAAATTTCACACCAAATTTTTGTTTATTTAGACGAGAAGTCATCTTTGTTTTTGTGCCCTTTAACTAATTTGTTCGCATCGTGCTTAAACTTGAGTGACATACACACAATGAGTAAGGTAAATAAAAAAGCAAGTTGTGATCCACAGATATCTGGCGACAACCTTCTTGGTTGAACCCACCAACGAGCTATACCGAAGATAGAGCATCTGTACCTTCATGCGTTATATAGCTGTATTACGTATGAACCTCTCGCACCCAGCGATAGAGAGGCATTGAATACCTGTATTGGAATGAAAAGCGCTCAACTCTGAAAAAGGTCCAATCGTTATTACGTAGCAATCTCTACGACTACAAGTTTGTTATTTTCAATTATTACGATTTTTCATCTATTAATGGGGCTCATGTGTCAAGGTGACTATTTACAAAACATATGCAAGCCATAGAGATTCGATTACTTTTCTACTCCTTTTTTCTAGAAACATTTTCAGTAAATTGCTCCGACGCATTTTAGCTGCCAGTCCGGTATTCTTTCATCGCGCAAGTTGAAAAATTTCTTGATATGTAGATCTAGTAACAGAAATCTGTAACGGACGATGAATTTAGCCACGTGTTTTCAACCACCATGTTAATTATTTCTCGCTATTCGTGAAATATCAGCGTTTTTATAATTACAAAATCGTTGTTGTCTATCGGAAATGTCTATGATTAACCCGTATACGCGCAAAGTGGTAGGGAATTGCGAAACAGTTCATCGATGATGTATTAATGGCTCCAGGGAGAAAGCTGGTGGATTAATAGGAAACAATAGATGCATTATTTTAGGTAGGTCGGTTATTGCTGTTGTGATGTAGGACGTTGCCGGAATCAAACACCCCCCTTTTGAGGAGAGTTCGTATTTTAACCGAAACTCGCCCCGACTAATTGCTCCGACAGCAGTGTCGGCGATTTCACGTGTGACATGCGATTCAATTACTAAGAAATGTTATATTTAGTTTTAAATATTTTAGATACACGGATATGTAGATCATTATTTTTAAAAACTACCCTGTTTTTTGACGTGATAACGTCTAATAAATCGATATGAACGCCGGCAGCACACGAAAAAGCGTGACTCATTGTCACATTCCGCCTGAGCCGAGTGTGCGCAAGTAGAGAGCGCGGAACAAATGCGATAGAGAGGCACGATCGGCCTAAGCGTTCGGTTTGTGACGCATCTATCTCTCTTCCACTCCATCGGCGATGCGTCCGAGTAGAAGGAAGAAGACAGCAGCACACAAGCTACAAAGTGAAAGTGAATTTATCGAGTGCAAAAAAAATGATAATTTATGGAAAAAAATGTAATTCTCCAATTAACTCCTGCTTTGTAGTTATACATAATAATGATAATTCAGTAATAATAATTCAATTCAATTCATAAAAGTATGGCTATTTTTCATCAATGTTTTCTTATGACGTTATCACATAATTCAGTTGACCGATTGCCACTAGGTAAAAGCCGCCACTGGACGTTGGTTTGATGTCCCATGCACGGGCGTGCGTCACCACTGACTGATGTGTGCCAAGGTCGACCAGGGGCGGTTCCCGGCCGAGGGGCGTGGGGCTCATCACCCGCCGGGGTTATGCAGTAACGAACCCGAAAAAAAATGTCTCCAAATGTTTAATATTACTCAAAACTTTCTCAAGCTTTGACAAGCTCTCTCAAGCTTTCACCAGATTTCTCAGCTTTCAAAAACTTAACCAAACTTTCATAACCTTTCACAAGCGTTTACACACTTTCACAAGCTTTTCAACATTCATAAGCTTTTACAAGCTTTTACACACTTTCACAAGCTTTTCAAGCTTTCACAAGTTTTAAAAAACTTTCATAAGCTTTTACAAAATCACAAGCTTTTTAAGCTTTCACAAGCTTTAAAAAACTTTCACAAGCTTTTACAAACTCACAAGCTTTTTAAGCTTTCACAAGCTTTAAAAAACTTTCACAAGCTTTTACAAACTCACAAGCTTTTTAAGCTTTCACAAGCTTTAAAAAACTTTCACAAGCTTTTACAAACTCACAAGCTTTTTAAGCTTTCAATAACTTAACCAAACTTTCATAAGCTTTCACAAGCTTTTACACACTTTCACAAGCTTTTCAAGCTTTTTAAGTTTTCACAGGCTTTAAAAAACTTTTACAAGCTTTCTCAAGCTTTCACAAGCTTTTTATATTTACAGAAAAAAACTTGCCACAAGTCTATTATTTATAACTAACTAACTAACTAACCATCACGCCATTTCCCCGAAGGGGTAGGCAGAGAGGATAGAACGCCACACCACTCTGTCCTGGCACACTTCTCTTGCTTCTATTATTATTATTTATTTATTTATTTTATTGTTTTTACGCCCATAGGGCTTTTACATAGACATTTTTAAATTATTACACAGTACGTAGCTATTTATTACCGCCAGAGATGGCATACAGACACTGTTCCCTAAAATGCACTAGATTTGTGTTGAAAACATTTATATTGTTAGTATACTTGTTAGCCAGTGCGTGCATTCTTCGTATCGGTGAGTTAGCACTGTAATTGGGCGATGATTGGCTACAGTAAAATAGTGCATTACTACGGGTAACTCGACCAGGCACTCGTACATTGATCAGGATCCCTCGAACGCTGAAGAGGAAACGTTATCCTTGGTTGGTAACCCCCAGATTTCTCCCATAAACTAAGCATTACATTAGAGAAAAAAAAATTTACACTATTATATTAACCAGAAACGTGTATGTATCGTATTGTTTTAAAATAATTCGCTGATATCCTTAAAGAAATGAATTATCATGTAAATAAGATGTTCCATAAACGCTTCTCGTATATATACTTATCTTACATGTGGATAAAAATTATTGCTCTAGTGTAAAATTCCAGTGAGAAAACAAATTGAGTACATACTATGTTTCAATATAAAAACCGAGCGAGCCACGTTATGAAAAAATATTGTATTTTAACATTTTATTCTATACTAGCTGATACCCGTCGCGTTGCTGCCGCAGAAGAAACAGGTAATTCTAGAAATATCGATTGAAATTTGAAAGATTTATCTCGTTTCTTTGGGAATTTGTAATAGAAGGAATGCTTTGTATTTTCTTTCTGATGATAAATGCATTTATGAAAATTGAATAACTCGTATAATGTGTATACTCGTATGTATAAAGGTATAGTGTAAATGTTATTTATTTTATTTTGGTGACTTTATTTTTCAAGTGCTTCATGGTAGGTATTTATAATATATTTTTTGTTTATCCGTCTTTGGCATAAACAATTAAATTTCTTGGCTGTCCGACTCGTAAATTTAATATGAGGACTTCTTACCCTTGAAAAGACACCCAGGGACATTTATTTTTTTTAAATGTGTGTGTAGCAGGTCCGACGCATGAATGGAATTTACTCTTAGATGAAAAAAAGGTGCGTCCGTCAAGTTGGATTTCAAATATAAACTCTATATTCGAAAACAGGTCACCCAAAACCCTTTAAACGATACCAATCTTTATTTTATAAAAAATATGTGCGTCCGCCATCTTGGATTTAAAAATAAACGCTTAATTCAAAATCAGGACGCCCGTATCGTCTAAAAACGATACCCATCTTCATTTTATGAAAAAAAGGTGCGTCCGCCATCTTGGATATCAAAATAAACTTTAAATTTGAAATCAGTACGCGAATACGCCCTAAAAACGATGCAAACCTTCATTTTATGAAAAAAATGTGTGTCCGCCATCTTGAATTTCCGAATAAACTCTTAATTCGAAATCAGGACGCCCATACGCCCTAAAAACGATACCCATCTTCATTTTATGAAAAAAAGGTGCGTCCGCCATCTTGGATATCAAAATAAACTTTAAATTTGAAATCAGAGCCCCCAAGAACCATTAAAACGATACCCATCTTCACTTTGTGAAAAAAAGAGACAACCGCCATCTTGGAATAAAAAAATAAACGCTAGATTCGAAATCAGGGCCCCCAAAACCATTAAAACGATACCCATCTTCATTTTCTGAAAAAAAGGGGACGACCGCCATCTTGGATTTAAAAATAAACGCTAGATTCGAAATCAGGGCCCCAAAAACCTTTAAAACGATACCCAACATCCTTCTATGAAAAAAAGCTTTGTCCGCCATCTTGGATTTAAAAAATAAAAGTTAAATTCGAAATCAGGGACCTTAAAAACATTTAAAATAAAAGCTAAATTCGAAATCAGGACCCTTAAAAACCCTTAAAAACGATACCCAACTTTATTTGATGAAAAAACGTTGCGTCCGCCATCTTGGATTTAAAAATAAACTCTAAATTCGAAATCAGCACCTTTAAAAACCCTTAAAACGATACCCTACTTTATTTTACGAAAAAAAGGTACGCCCGCCATTTTGGAATTTAAAAAAAATCCATATGCTGTGCATGGGAAGCAATTCTGTAATAGGAAGTAATGGTGATGATAATTATTAATTTTTAAAAAATTTAAAACTCATTCGGCATTTATACAAATAGAATATATATTTTTCGGGAATTGTGCGAGTCCATATGATCCATATGTTCACCTCGTAGCACAGTGGTAGCCCATTTTACTACCGTGTATGAGGTCGCCGGTTCGATTCCGTAGAGGGTCAAGATGAAATATGATTTATTTACATGTTATTTTTACATTAATATTTCATGTGCGATACCTTGGACTGGGACTGAGCCATAAAAATTATAACAGATTAAACTTAAAATATTATATAGTAAAAAATAATGTTTTTTTAAAACGTTATAACTTTTTTATTTTCCCAGCTAGAAACGATTTTTAGGTGTCTTTGAACTTGGAATTTTGTCTTTTTTCTATTTATTTAAAAAAACAGAGCTCTGCAGAGTTATTCTCGATCAGGAGAGAAGCCCTTGTCAAACGATTTTTTTTCTCATAGAAAAAAAACTGACGATGAAACTAACACAGAAATCTTGAACAAAAAAACATTTTCGGAGGTAAAAAATGCACTCGATAGCTCAAAACCAATTCACGGCACTTATTTATTGTGAAAAAAGTCCGAATCGGGGTGTAAATAAAATTTAAAAATGTAATTGAAAGTTCGAGGTGTATAAAAATAAATTATATACGTGATGAAAACGACATTAGCGCCTTTTGCTGTACAGCATTATTTGACGACATTTTTTATAAGCTTTATGTACTTAGCTATGCAGTTCTATCGGTTACATGGCGCATCTAAAATTCACCCGGAACTGTCACTAAATCATATCAAATACACAAATACAAAAATTATAAAATGATGTTATAATGCAGGAACCTTCCCAGGAGTGAATAAAACAACCCTCTAGAACAACTTATTGCAATCGGATAAGCGGTTTATGAATCTATAAAGGACATACATACATACATACATACATACATACATACAAACTTACATTCATTTTTATATATATAGATTGAGGGGCGAGAGGGCATAATGTTAGATCACTCTGTCCTGTTACAATTATTCCCTCACTTACACTTTATTCATACATCATCTTCTCATGCATTCACACCGATTATTCAGACTTTTCACATAACCACTTTCAACACCAACGTCTACTTTTCTTTAGGGGAATGGCGTGATGGTTAGTTTTTATATGGAATTAATGAAATTTATGTATTTTTGTTATTTTATACTTTTGAACGTAAATATAAGGCGGGTTGCCAGGTGACAATGGGCCAGGGGACAATTTAAAAAAAATATATTTTTAGATGGTGATTTATATATTAAGTGTGAATTTTTTTTTTTTAAATTTTTTAAATTCATATTATGTCCGTAATTAATTTTTAAAATACCGTATCGCGATTTCCCGACAAAACGGCTCGTTATTTAGGTATTATGCGTCTATCAAATTTCGAGGCATTTTAACCAAGTTTTGATGTAAGTAGCGCCTAAAACAGCAAAAAAGTACATAGATACTTCTCTGGATCTACGCATCAACTATATATTAAGTACGACTCTTTTTGTGCGCTTAGGAGACGGGTGCTTTTAAAACATCCCTCCGCCGTGAATTCCATAAACTGGAAATAGCTTAATACAACGTAACCACTACGATAATATTTCTAAAAAAAAAACTATACAAACTGCATAGATTTTCATACAAACGTTCATTTTTATGATTATAGTTGGAAAGTTCTTTTACATCTGTCATAATTTGGTAAACATAACCTATGTTCATAAATGCAAAATTATTTTAGAATGTCATTCTACACGTAATAAGTCTGAAGTTAGTTAACTGTCAATTTTTCAAGGAAACAGTTTGTTTTAGCTGACACTTAGTTGATCAAACTACTTATTGTATTGTATTGATTTATGAACGTTATCACCGGAAGTGCCATTTTACCTTAAATTTGCCCTGTTTTTATAAGCTCCGTTTTTTAATATTTTTTTACGAGGAATCTTTTGAATTTTTATTTTTCACAGAAAATTTTCAAAAAATCATTACTTTTCACACAAAAAAAATTACGGAATTTAAAGATATTGGAGCGTGGCCCATTTTTCCAACCAACGAAGAAATCTAAATCTTTAATAAAAAACAACACAGTTTCGTAATGGTCTTTTTAATTATAATTGTTTCCTCTTCTATTTTGATTTTTTAAACTGTTTTTTTATAAAATTTACTTCTTAATGTATAAACTAAATGAACTAAATTGTTTAATGTTGTAAGCACGTTAAATAATTATTATGAAAAAACATATAAAACGAACGGATCAAAATTTATTATTTTATAATTTCCATATTCAATGGTTTAGATTTGATTGAATTATTAACAAATAGAAAGCCGCTTCATATTGATTTTTTTATATTCTGAATTTGGCAAATAATTTTTAGGCAAATGTTCGTATTTAGAACAATATTTTAAAAATGAGCTTAAAATTCACTGTCCTACATTAAATACGTAAGGGGTATATTTAATTTGAAAAAAGCGTAGTGCTTCACCCTTTTCAGTTCATACGAATGGGGTTGGTACTAAAACGTACTGAAAAACCTAATTGGGTTTTCACTGAAAATGCTTATTGCCGAAAATAACTGAAAAACACCATTTTCACTGAATGAAACTAACCCAAAATTACTTAGTCCTACTGATTTTTCAAAGAAAAAGTTCCCTTGAACATGTTATGGTAAAATAACCTACTAACCAAAATAATGATATATTTATGTAGGGCTTGTTATTAAATCGTGGATTATGGCTTAAAAACAAAAATATAAATAGTTATTTTAATATGTGTGTATTTTAAAAGTTGGTATGAAAAGAATACGATAAATACATTATAAAAATATAATGGTAGAATTTATAATTAGGTGGGTTTTATATTTTAACTATTTATAACATCTGATTTTAAAATTTTACTACCCAGCCTAGAATAACTCTAATTTTAAAATGAACAGTATTTATTTTGATTTTTAACTATTACCATATTTGGTGATAAACATCGATCAAACATCAAAGCCTTTAAACGTGTTAAGAATTAATTATTAGGAATTCTTTATTGTATAGGATTTGTGTTGTATTGAATTTATTTGTTTGAAAATGTAGTTAAAAACTTATTATATTATATTATATTAATTGATTTTTAAATTTTGTCTAAATTAGTTTTCTTTCTTTAAACCATGTATATTTAAATATACCGTTTTGGTTATTTATATGAGAAAAAAATACTTCTACTTGTCCAAGTCCATGTTTATTTTTTTTCAATCTCTTATTGATTTCTACGATTATCTCAAAATATTATTAGGTACTTATTTGAATTATTGCCATCTTAAGCAAACTCCCACGAGAATAGTAAACTATTAATATCTTGGATTGAGAATCAAATTATGACACATGACTTACTTATAAGTAGAATTTGGAAAATCTGTAAATTAGTATTGTTAAATGCAGATTATTTGTCGGTAACTTACGTCAGAGCTACGGGACTTGGATTTGACATGAATAAGCGCACAAGAGATGGCGCCAGTCACTTGTAGGCAATTTGCGGAATAACCGAATATTATGTGTATATTTCACGTGGACAAAAAATATACGGAATATATTAATTAATTGAAAAGAGATTTTTTTAAATATTTATGTACAACAAAACAGTAAGCTTATTCTAAACTTATCTGATCCAAAATAAGTGAAGTTTTCCTTTACTCGTATGGTATGAAAATGATTTAAGTTCATTTTTCGTCGTACAAAACTAGGTATATATAAAATTGTACTTAGATATCAATTTTATGTTATTTTTCAATGGTTTTGGTAATACTTTCTGAGGTTGTTTTCTTTCTACGTAATTCAAGAAAATGCATGCAATGTTAAAGCCTTTTGGGCGTGGATAATATTAAAATAAAATAGGATTTTAGGCTTAGGATATCTAAAGTACAGTATTACGCAGATTTCTATGGTAGACTTTTCCTTACACAAATAGAATTACGTTACGAATCATTACGGAAGTATTCGGTTGGTCCCCAGATATAGAAAAGCAAGGGTCCAAAACCATGATGACATCTTTTCTCAAACCCTCATTACACATTATCATCCCTAAGATTGGATATACATACTTTACTGGCAAAGGTCGCGTCAGATGGTCGCCCGCCGCCATTTTGAAACATCCTAGTTTACGATGCGTTATAAATTCGTTATTGCGAATGAACTACCCTTATCAAGGGCTACCAAAATTCAGGACCAAATTTTATAGTTATTTTTACGGAAAAGAATGATAAAAATAACTTTTTAAAAACTAGCTGTTTTATTCCATATAATTTGAAGTGCTCTTTAATTATTTATTGTTTTTATTTTGCTACCACCTTTAGTAAACCTACAAAAATAAGGGCTTACTGTTATTGCTCTTTCATATATATTTTTTCAATATTCCGTAATAATTTTAGCGAAACTTTAAGGTACCTACTCAAAAAATATCTTATGCAGCGTTAAAAAATGTAAAAAAAACAAAAAAAAACATTCCAGGATATTAAAATAAATAATACCTAAGTAATTATTATTATAAAAATCTAAGTTACTGATTCAATTCAAACATATTTATATAAATAAATTGACGTGCTTCTTGATTCCTGTTTATTAAAAAGATTAGAATACAAATTAAAATTATATTTCCTTCTTATTAAAAAAACAAGGAGCACAAAAAAATAGTGCATTACTACGAGTAACTCGATCGTATACTAATTATTTGTTAGTTGACAACAATCAAAAATAGATTTTAATACTTTGAACAGAAAGTTTTAATTTCTTCTATTTTCTAATGTTTGTATATTCAAAAAAGTTATTTAAAAAGTTATAATTTATCATTTTATTGCGTCATGCGTAGCATTATTTTGAAAACTTATTGAGCTTATCAAAAATTTTATTTTTTGAAAGTGTGGTAACCCTGTCCTCTATCTAACCCAACCCAAAACACTAAACGCAAAATCAAAACCCCCCACTTTATTGCAATAAACAACCTCGCTACTAAGCGGATGGAAATATAAACATTGTACATAAAAATTCAGAGATTTATCAGCTCATAAAACAACCAATACCATTTGCTTTGATTGCTATTGTTTTAAACGCATTTATACGCTTTTTATAGAGAAAATGATGAGACACTAAAAACTTGACATTAAATTTGAATTTGATTTGAAAAACATAAATAAATCGTCATTTTAGAAAATAGATTGGCGATCCCTGCCCTGGAATAGTTTTATTAGGACTTGTTTAATACAAATCGTTTTAAATTATGATGAAATTGTGATGGTGTAACAATTCATTTGTAAAGATATAATTATTCTAATCTAATAAGAATCCACACATCTGGAATAGATCACGAGACCTTATACAAGATATCTAAACATGCTAAGCCCTACACTACGAAGCGAAAAATACTGATCTGTGAATACTAAAAACCAAAACCAATTTAGAAAGGATGTCACTTTGGTGTGTTGTAATGTCTTATAATTATACTATTATTATAAATCAAAACATATTTTTATTTAACATCTTAAGGTGGTTAATGCAAGCCTTTTAAGTTTACAATTTAAAAATAAAAAAAAAGCAACTAACTAACCATCACGCCATTTCTCCGAAGGGGTAGGCAGAGAGGATAGAACGCCACACCACTCTGTCCTGGCACACTTCTCTTGCTTCCTCCACATTCATACATCTTCTCATGCACGCACGTCGATTATTCCGACTTCTTACATGCCCACTTTCAAGCAATTGTTTTACTTGAACATCCCATGTCTTTCTCAGCCTTCCTCGATTTCTACATCCAGGAACAGTCGCATCATATATTTTTTTAGCCGTTCTTTCATCATCCATTCGCTCTACATGACCGAACCATCGTAAAAGACCTTTCTTAATTTTGTCGATAATGCTTATCTCAGCCTTGCACTCTGCTCTAATTTCGACATTTGTACACCTATCATACATAGTCTTACCACACATTTGCCTGTGAGATCGCATTTCAACTGCATTCAGTCTACTTTCATCCTTATTTTTCCAACACCACGCTTCACTACCATACATAAGGGTTGGTACCAGAACTCCATTATGAGCTTACAAATTACGTTTTTAGATCACAAATTTTGTGTGATAAGGCAGAAAAACATAATTTGTATTCAGAAAGCCGTGAAAACTTACGAACAAAGTAAAGCTTGATGATAAATCAAGTGTATGATTTAATGCCAAACATCCACCAGTAATTCTTCCAAAATCTGTTGCACTATACTAACGTTAGATGCACATAAAATGCAAAATATTTTACTTTAAAAAAAACAAATCGAAGAATAAACTTTCCAGAACGAGGCACTGCACCGCAGCGAAAACATGAATTGATTTATTCATGAAGTCGATTCAATGAAAACCTACATCATTTTTCCAAGTAAAAACAATTTCGGCTTGTATTTTCCATTCCATGCACATCACATTTATAGTTCACTTTTGATTCTCAGGAATACTCGTCGCGAATCTTAAGTACTAGTACTCAGTTGTCCTAAGCATAACCACCGCAATCGACATTTTTGTAAAAAAATAAGTTATAAAAATAATTGGATCGGCAGGCAGATATTTTTTGTGTAATTTCAAAATATAATTTATACACCACGAGTAAAAATTTTTTTTGATTACTACCATTTTGATAAAACAAAAAACAATTTGATTATTTGAGAAAAGCAAGTGCGGAACAGTCAACTTTTACCAAATGTATCCACTCGATAATCATAAAGCCTCTCTTTCCATGCCATGTGATTAAATATGACGGAAAAAAGATAAATGATTTCTCCGAAAACCGTGGTTCGAAATTTAACTGTAACATATTAAACATTAGTTTGATGGCACCGCATACATTAAGCCGTCAATTTATACGATATTATATTTTTTTTTCAATATTAGGTACTTACTTCTATTTCGTCGTTATGATTCATTTTCCTTGATAAATATAAGCGTTGCTTATCTCAGTTTATTTTCTCTCCATATTATTATTTTTATATTGTACGATCTCATTGGTGAACAATATTTTCCATAGCAATGGAATTTTCTTTAACTTAATATGGTTTATGTTAACATTTTATTTAAAAAATGAAATATGGAAACATTACGTATTACAGAAAACACATAAAAATGCTAAAATGGTACACAAAGTAACAATATTTACTGATGTATGCTGATGGCCCTCTCCTGAAGCATTCTTCTTCTTCTTCTTTTTTCCCCACGTTCGCTCCTATGTGGAGCATGTGGACATCACTAGATGCCTCCAGGAGACCCTGTCACCAGCCAGCTCTCTCGCCTCCTTCCATGTCAGGCCCGCATGCATCAGCTCCGCCGAATACATCCGTAGGATGGTCATCGACGGTCTGCCAGGACGGCGGGATCCTGCAGGCGTAAAGAAGAGGCAGCTCGGGTTCAGGCTCTCTCGAGGCATCCGGAGTACATGCCCAAGCCAGGTTTAACGCCGCATCTTCACGACTCCAGTTATTGGAGGTTGCTGCGTCCGTTCCCTATCTTTAGCGTTGGTTAGAAAAACTAGTTTAATAGTTTCTACCAGGAAGCATTAGGTAGAAACTATTAAATGATCGACCACATGTACCACCTGTACATTTTGGTTACATGTAGGTCTCATTGTACTCGTAGATGTTATATTTTCAATGTAACTTCAAGTATTTATTTATAGAAGTACCTAATATTATGATTTGTTCTATTATTAATTATTTGTTTTTTTGAAAATTATTGCGATTGCGAAGACTTTATAAAGGATTACAGACGTCGGGTATTCCATGTAATCCAAGTACGATGGTTATGTCAGGACAGCACAGTGTAAGACTTGCAAGCACAAAGGATGAATATTGCAATAGAGAGAACAGATGTCGCTATTTCTGAAGAATACCTCGGCACTTGGTGATGAACGCCACGGGGAGATTGGGGCCTCGTTTACACGTGTAATATTTAAACGCATTTTGCAATCTTTTGTCGACAATTTAAAATATTGACTAATTAATAGGAACGGAGGCGATTGACGCATCTGTTCCAATGCAATCAGGCGGTCACGACTCACGACGCCCAGCATTGAACAGCAAGAAAAAAGGGAAGATTTGTACAAATTTAATTTTAAATACGATGAACTTTTCATTTGCTTACCTTTATGAGAAATCATGTTTTCTGCCCCCTGATTCAAAACCTTTATATAACTTCGTGGATGACTGATGTTTGTTGGTTAAGATTTAAAAATAATGTCATTACAGTGCGATTATTTGAACTAACGTCTTGGCATATTCAATTCACCATGTGGACCACCGGGATTTGTTACCCTGCGCTTCGATTCTGTAAGTGTTTTTAAACTACTGCGCATACGATTTTGTACTGAATTCGTATGCGCAGAAGTGTCTAAAACCTTAGAGAATCGCACCGCTGGTGGTTATTATTGCTTTATGTGGGTGCTCAGAGAGAAATGAAAGAGTACTTACAGTTTTACAGTACACATTTATAACACAAAATTTAGAAGCTAATACAAAGAACTTAACTAATTAAACTACGATTAAAAATGAATTATGGAAAAGAAAAGTGAATCTAGTTTGCCACAATTTGGCGGCAAGAAATGTTTAGAAAAACGACGTCTTGTCACGAAGAAGGTCAAAATATTTCTCGATGTCGTCCGAGCGTGTTTCGGTGCCGCTCGGCTCGTCCGTTCGTCTCGCGTCGCCCGACTGACGTCATTTCTTCCGCCACAAATACATATTAGGTTTTCAAGCAAAATGTTGCAGATTTCATGGACAGCTCACAAAAATGTTTCAATAATTGGGGTTAAACAGCGTTTGTCTTCCATCGTGCTACTACGTGTTCTCAGTGACTTCGGTCACGTCACAAGGCGATCAAATACGGTAATGCAGGGACTGGTCCAAGAGTCTCGGTCCCGTGGAAGGAGCCCAACGAGATGGACTGACTTGCTGACTGCAGGCGACGGGAGTCTATCCAGGAGGCCTTCAGAATTGCTGAAGACAGAGGCGGATCGAAGCGAATTCTGGAGACATGCTTAATGCTTACCCCCTACTGCTGCGACCATGACTGCTATGCCAAGAGAAAATGATAAAGAAGAAGAATATTTTGAACTAAAACATAATATAAAATAAACCAAAATAAAAACTCATTGTTTTATTTAACTAACTAACTAACTAACCATCACGCCATTCGCCGAAGGAGTTGGCAGAGAGGATAGAACGCCATACCGCTCTGTCCTGACAGACTTCCTTTGCTTCCTCTATATTCATACATCTTTTCATGCACATACGCCGATTATTCCGACTTTTCACATGACCGCTTTCAAGTACATGACGTACTTGGTCAAGCCATGTCTTTCTCGGCCTTCCGCGGCTTCAACATCCAGGCACACTTGCATTTAAACTTCTTTTAGCCGTTCTTTCATCACTCATTCGCTCCACATGACCAAACCATCGTAAAAGCCCTTTCTTAATTTTGTCGATAATGCTTATCTTAGCCTAGCACTCTGCTCTAATATCGACATTTGTACATCTATCATGCATAGTCTTACCACACATTCACCTGAGAGATCGCATTTCAACAGCATTCAGTCTACTTTCATCCTTCTTTTTCCAACATCACGCTTCACTACCATACATATTGGTTGGTACCAGAACTCCGTTTTTTTTATTTTGGTTTTATTTATTTCACCATATGTAAATATTTTACCACCGAAGATTGGTTAATGCGCCTTAATATTACCCATGTCAAGAGCCCTAAGGGAGGAATTTCTACTAAACTTCGTGTCAAACTTGGTACCTACGAGATTAAAACATATCGTACTCCTGAAATATGGGTTACATAACTCAAAACTCCAAATAAACGTTTTTTTCAGGAGAGCAGTTTGAAAATTGAAAATTTCATCTACGTCCATTGAATCCGGTTTTTAAAATAAAAAACATATTTTTCTATGCAAAATGGGAAACATTTAATCTTTCATTATATACTCGTAAATACATGGCTACATATTTTTGAAAAATATGAATATCTTTACAGAATTATGGATTTAATTAGCGAACATAACTAAAATAATGATTTGATAAAAAAAAAAAAAATGTCATCTTTCTCTTCATTTGCTAAATAAGATTTTCATTAAAAATTATGCCATTTATAATTGCAGTACTTTACTACTTTCCCTTATCCGCACCCAATGGTGCATAGAGCACAGTATCGGTACACCAAGTTTATATTAATCAAACAACATTTTGAGAGTGTCCAAATACTTGTAGATTCTCACTTGCAATCATAAAGGTTTCTGCTAAAATTCTTAGCGATTTTCTCAATGGATGACAAAGAGTGTTCACATGTGAAGCGTCGCGCCTTTTACTGTAATATTGGCCGATATGGATATCAAATAGTAGGCGAAATGGGGAATGTTGTAATACATCAAGTGGCCACTTAACCCAGCCAATGACAGGTCATAAGCCCTGTAAACGCCTAGATATCCTTATTCCCTTCCAAATTTCTCGTCTCTGTTGAGATGTCAAATTATATTAATCATTTTATTACGTGAAGGTAAGATGATCAGTCATACGCTTCAGTACCAGTCCAAGGTATCACGCATGAAATATTAATATGAAAATCACATGAAAATAAATATTTCATGTTGACCCCCTACGGGAGTCGAACCTGCGACCTCATGCACAGTAGCTAAATGCGCTACCACTGTGCGACGAGGCGACTTCCCCTTATCCACACCTAAATGGTTCATAGGATACTGCATTGGTACACCAAGTGCAGTGAATCTTGATAGTTTATTACATGAACGCAAGATGATCAATCTTGAAAAACACATTATTTAGACAAAAAATATTTTATCACATCATATTTAGAAAATTCTTTTATCTTGAATGGTAGTCCAACGCGCTCTCCACTACACCGCAAGGTGAAGAAATGTATACAGTTATAATATCTTTATTTATTTTTCAGATTGTCATAATCGTAGTATGTACCCATAAATTATTATTTTAAATCATTACCTCTGTACAAGACAAAACTCATTACTCTTTCAAACACGAAAATGGCCATTCATATTTCGTCTAGTAAAAAATATATATACCTATATCATTTAAACTAATTAAAATATTTAACAAACTTATAATATTTATTCCAAAAGTAATAACAAAAAGCCCCTGCGAAATCGTGTTCTTTAAAATGCCGTTTTAAAGAGCTTTAAAATCACCCCGAGGTGGAGTGTGAGCTAGCTGCTATTCTCCATAAAAGATCTCGCGTTTATAACGCCACCCGAAAAAAAATAATTTGATATTGTATTCGTGATAATTAATTGCCAAGATGTGAAATATACGTGATTGCCACTAAAAAAATTTTGCAAAAATAATACAATATAAGGAAACAGATTTAGAGAAAAATACACAAAATATTCATTTGCCCGCGTATTTATTTAAAATAAAAAGCATTTTATTCTACTATTATGGTTGTAATTTTTTTTTTTCAATATGGTATTTCTTAAAACACAGTCCTGGATACCAGGTTTTTGTGAACAGGTTTCGCAAAACCACACCGTTTCTTTTCTTCCTCCTTTTTTATTTCGGTTACTGTCTTTGGAGCCACTTTTTTCCGTCTTGGCTAAGAAGTGTGGTTTGCCATCTAAACATTTGCCATCGTAATAGCGGCAACATAAGCAGGTCATGAACTTTTATCGAGGGTCTATCCATGTGCACATAATCGCGTCGCTGGAACAGTGTGCATGTACTACCCCTGCGGACGTTTGCGTCTAGATTCTGTATGTGTACTCTACATGGAAATGTAGATTCGTGCCCCAGCCTATGGCCGGAGGGGGTGTGACTTACGAAATCTTCTCTAATGGCTCGAGAACCCCGAAGTAAAAATGTGAAATGTGCGAGAAACCCATTTGGAGTACCTACTGTACAACTTGTATAGGTATGTAAAAACGGTCCACGTTAAAAAGAAAATAGCGAGATGTAATAGTGATGACGTCATGTTGAACATTATTTAAATTACTTTTCATGTTTATTTTAAAGTGATAAAGTTTTATTAGAAATACATATAGAGCGAATGGATGATGAAAGAATGGCAAAATATATATATAATGCGACTGTACCTGGATGTAGAAGTCGAGGAAGGCCGAGAAACACATGGCGTGATCAAGTAAAACAAGTGGGCATGTAAGAAGTCGGAATAATCGACGTGCGTGCATGAGAAGATGTATGAATGTGGAGGAAGCAAGAGAAGTATGCCAGGACAGAGTGGTGTGGCGTTCTATCCTCTCTGCTTACTCCTTCGGGGAAATGGCTAGTTATTTAGTTAGTTAGAAATACATAGATAAAGAAAAATACAATAGTAATTATATAGTCCACCTCGTAGCATAATGGTAGCGTATTTGGCTACCGTTCATGAGGTCACGGGCTCGATTCCCGTAGGCCATTGGGGTTCAACATAAAATATTTATTTACATGTGATTTTTATATTAATATTTCATGTGTGATACCTTGGACTAGAACTGAAGCGTAAGACTGATCATCCTACCTTAATGTAATAAAAATATCAAGATACAATTATTAATTATATAAATTTTAGGTAAATTAATGTAAAGTATTTTTTAACATTTTTTTCCTTTTTATTATCTTACCCCTTCAGGGAAATGGCGTGATGCTAGTTATTATACCCATGCACAAATATTTATATTTTAAATAGTTGATGAAAACTGTGATAGAAAATATGACTCTAACCACTAGATCATAATTCGTTTCCTCTACACCAAACGTTACGAACGGATGTTCGTTAAACCATATAAGTTCGAATGGTAAACTTTTTATTTATGCAGAATCGAATGGCCATCAAAATTGACATATTGTGATGGCTGTTGACAACTTATTTTCTGAAATAGGCACTGAATGTCTCCATTATTCAGAATGGCCAATAAAATAAGATAACAAAGCTAAACTATTCGGTTTTGTTTACTTCTACCCACTTCTGGGATCCCCACAACTTTAGAAATCAGATCACGAATCTAAAAACTCCGATCCAATAAATTTTATGACTTATTGAACAAAACGTTGGTGGGAATCGTTTCCACTGAGATAAAAAAGTAGGGCTTAACAAAAACACATTCAAATTAGAAATTGTTCAATTCATCCTCAATCTTATCACTTCATTTTTATACCTTTAGAGGAGATCTGTAGATAAAATAAATTAATTGGACCGAAGAAATGCAACTTCACAAACTAGAAAAAGATGCTAGGGGTTAGGGGCGTACATATCAGCGACTGCGTGTTCCATTAATAATAATAGTGGTGAAAGGCGTCCCAGCTATAACATATCGCACATCATATTATAGGGACTCCGCTGCGCAGGTAAGGATGAAGGACATTCGACCATCAAAGACTATTGACTGTTAGTCGAAGGAGTATTGGGAGACCTAAATTATGGTCATTGAAATGAGTGGAGAAGAACACTGCATCCTTGGCCATAAGAAACTCGAAAAAAACTACCTGAGACAGACGCGAGTTTAGAAGTTTCTCGGAAGCCTCACAACACAGGTTTTTCAGATAATTATGTACTTAATACATGTTTTAGTGTATGTCGTAAAAAATGACGTTATTTCTAGAGATCTTTGTCAACGGAAAATAACTCAACGACATGCGATATTAAAAAAGTTTTTTATGACGAAAAGTTTCGGTGTTTCGTAGTTTGTAAACTCTTTAATATGGACTTTCCGGGTGGCTTCTGCGCCTCATAAATGAATTGGAAAGAAGTAGTTGTATTAAATGTATGATTTCCGTGATCTGATAGATGTTGAAATCAGTTGTTTGATTTTTGTCCGACAGAGTACTTTTAACTGAGCAGCCTTATTTGTATTAAATCATCAACCTGGGTCCTTCTGATTATTACCGGTCAGCTTCTCTATCCACGATCGGATACATATCCCGAAATTTTTAACGAATGCCTATCGCAATACTGACTACTCACGCCTCTCAGTCAACTACGATTGGATCCGCCACGATGAGACTCTCTGGTAACTTCGTCCGAACGAGGATCGGAAAATGGAAGAGGACTTACCAGAGCTGGACTCAAGGGCGGGATATGAAGCTGAAGGACCACCAGGAAGGGCGAAGTATCCTGGAATACCCTGGAACACCACGTCGAACTGGCGCGGCGGGACACAAACGAGGGGGCACAGCACACTTTACTCACTTTTGGTCGAGGGGTTTCGGGAATTGGAATCTGGGAAGCTTGGAGATGGATGACGAGTATCACGAGGGTATAACGAGGGTGGAAAGAATGAAGAAAGATCAGGATCACGAGAAGGACGGATGTTGCGAGGTAGAGTAACGTTGCTGCGCTGAGCAAATATTCGAGACTGAATTTTAGTTGGATAACAGGTGACAAAACGGAATGGAATGTGGTGAAGGTAGGCAATACATTTTGATAGGAATTAGAACTACCTATACCAGAGAGTATCAATAATGGCCAAACCAACGATCAACCGACCAACTTTATTTCGGGGACCAATCGATATATGAAAAGCTTTTCAGTTTTGTATTTTTATTCAGACGTTAACAAATTGATATTAATATCAGTTTTTTAAATGCGAAACAAATAAGTTCTTAATGTTAAAAACCTGAAAAATAAATGAGTTTTGAGTCTCTCTACGTCAATATTTTGCTCAACACTTTACACACAGAGTTTGATGATTAATGAGAACATTTATATCTGATGAACACTTTATTACAACAGACCTTCCAAAATGTCAAAATGTGAGCCGAAATTACACGTTAAAATAACACGAAAAGTTCCATTAGGCCTAGTTTAAATGTGTAGATTTTAGGCGCATTGAAAAACCTTGCTTCGACAATATTATTTAAGATGGACACATGAAATCATGCATTTTTCTGTGAATCTGATTTACCTGTTTCTTCGAGTTAGTCTGCCGTAGATGATGTAGCGAATTCGGTTCCCAATGGGAGTGGGGTCTATATGAAATATTTAGGAACTTCAATGTGATTTTTTGCGTAAATATATTTCCCTTGCCTTGGACTAGCACTGAAACATAAAACTCTTAATCTTGCATTAATGTAAAAATTTATGCACCATTGGGTGCGGACGAGAGAAGTCGTAATGGTGGATTTTTTTTTTGTTCATAAAAACTTCAATCAATTCAATAATCTAGAAAAAAAAAAAATTGTCAATATAAAATTCCTTAATATGAGTTTTACTTCTCTGAGCGAAGCGTTACAAATTGTTAAAATGTAAACGTATATTACTAAATATTCCTGCCAAGCACATCCCACCCCAAAAATATTTGATTAACGATTTTGTCGATAAAGTTTAATTTTGGAGGGATGTAAAAAAACTCAAAATCAATAACTTATTATAATGGTTCTTTATTAACTCTTGTAAATCAACCATAATTATTCAGCGTTATTCCATTTGTCAAGTTTAGTTATTTTGCAAATAGGTTTAGTAATTATGCGAATAGTTTCTATGTAAATAATTGTTATATTCCATTATAAGTACCTACTCTTATTATTTTTGTTACGTTTTTTGTTAAAAAGAGCTGGCATTTTGGTGATATTGATAATATTTAGATAATTTCTTCATAAAATTACTTCAGCTCTGCTAATCGAGGCAACCAAACAAAACCTTACATACCTACGGGACGTATTAATTTTTTTTTTATGTATTTTGTAAACCAAAGTGGCTTCATAATAGAAATTCCGGTGAACATC
This sequence comes from Micrasema minimum, assembly GCA_022494985.1. Lineage (NCBI taxonomy): Eukaryota > Metazoa > Arthropoda > Insecta > Trichoptera > Brachycentridae > Micrasema > Micrasema minimum. The sequence continues at coordinate 4,125 of JAGVSP010003074.1, read as the reverse complement.
ATTTATCTGATACTTCATATATAATCTTTTGTATATTATTATAAAAAGGAAACACGCGGTAGATTATATTTTGCATTCTTTTCTTTAAATTCCATACAATGAAAACAATTCACGGGCGCTTTCTTCAACATGTTACAATAACGTGGGAAATAATTCTTGCATCGACTGAAGCAAACTTCACGCGCCATTAAAAGCATTGTTCCCACACCAATCCACCCTAGAAATCCACCCAACAAACCCCAGGCGATCAACCAACCTACCCACCGCAAAGCTACGTAGTAGTCTGCTTCTAACCCGAGATAATATTACAAATAAAAATAATCTTACAAGATACCTTACATCCCTTCAGCTCACAGTATAGGGGATACAAAGTTAGTAACGATAATATTGTACATACTACAAGTTGGTATTTGTATTTAGTAATATAGTTATTGCAACAGGTACTCCTGGTTAAAATCGATTATTTTGAAATGTATAAAATAAGGGAATTAGGCGTAAGAATAAAAATATTGTACTTGTGACAGCTTTGACTAGAAGCTAGTAGATCCCCCAACCAATCAAAGGATTCTAGTATTGTCATAACGGTTGTTACAGAGAAAGAGCATTGTAACTTTTCAAATTTTTTGATGGGAAATGCTCATAGAGCTTTTACTAACACATTTTTTAATTACTGATTGAAGTTTCAGTCGCTTCGTTTGTTTGAAAGAAATGCGAATATAACCGTATGTAATATTATAGTAAATGGAGACAGATGGAAGCAGATTGAAGAATTTGTATATTTAGGAAGTATGTTTACAAGAGACGGAAATGTAGATAAGGACACTGAGAGAAGGGTTAGTGCCGGAAACAGAGTTAATGGTGCTTTTAAATCGATAGTGGCAAATAAGAACTTATCAAAAGAAGCAAAATTGGCAGTACACAACGGAGTTCTGGTACCAACCCTTATGTATGTAGTGAAGCGTGGTGTTGGAAAAAGAAGGATGAAAGTAGACTGAATGCTGTTGAAATGCGATCTCTCAGACGAATGTGTGGTAAGACTATGTATGATACAAATGTTGAAATTAGAGCTGAGTGCAAGGCTGAGATAAGCATTATCGACAAAATTAAGAAAGGGCTTTTACGATGGTTTGGTCATGTGGAGCGAATGAGTGATGAAAGAACGGCTAAAGGAAGTTTAAATGCAAGTGTGCCTGAATGTAGAAACCCCGGAAGGCCGAGAAAGACATGGCATGACCAAGTACGTCAAGTACTTGAAAGTGGTCATGTGAAAAGTCGGTATAATCGGCGTATGTGCATGAGAAGATGTATAAATGTAGAGGAAGCAAAGGAAGTCTGTCAGGACAGAGTGGTATGGCGTTCTATCCTCTCTGCCTACCCATACGGGGAAATGGCGTGATGGTTAGTTAGTTAGTTTGTTAATAGATGACTAGAAGATTGTAAGGGAATATAGATATACAGGCTCATTGTCTGGATTAAACGGCCAACGTCTTGTTGTCCAAATTTCCTTGCAAACTTCTCGCCTCTGTTACTGAGATATCAATTCTAATTGAAAGTGATCCCATTATGGATAACATCCTATGTTAGTTTGTCTACAAAGATCTGGTAACACTCAAAATTTTGTTTAAAAATACTTTTTGTTTTTATTTTCCTGACACCCCTTATAAGTTATATTTTACAAAATTGTCTTATATTCAGTAAAAAAGGTACTTATTTACATTTAAAATTCATGAGATTTTTTGCTAGGATACCGATATGCAGCTATAAAAATAATTAAAGTTTTAAAATAAAGTGTGTTTTTTAACACTCAAGTAAATTGTATGACAAATTTAATAGGTACTTCCAAGATGAGTTTCATAGCACGATATTCCTTAAGCCAAACTTACTTGCCTTATTTAACTATTGATCTTAGATTTAACTTATCCTATCCTTATCTCTTTACATAAGGGCCTAATCAGGATAAGCGGGGATACGAGTTTAGATGGAAACATAATATAATATTTGATTATTAAATGTTACCCTCAAGCCTAATGCGAACATATAAAAATTTTAAACACGTAAAAATAAAAAAAATCCGCTTTATTAGAAAATATAAAATAGTTATTTTTATAAGCAACATTTTGAGCGCGTCCAAATACTTGTAGACAAAAACTTGATTTCACCCATTACGGGCTAATAATTAGGTACAATTAAACTTCTCAAGACAGACAAGAAGTTTGGAAGGGAATTTGTTTATCTGGGCGTTTACACGGATTATGTCCTGTCATTGGCTGAGTTAAATGGCCATTTCATGTATTACAATCTTCTAAAATGCTTTAAAAAAATTCTCAATGGATGACAGGGAGTGTTCACATGTGTAGCGTAGCGCCATTTAACTGTTTACTATAATATACAAGTTCTGATCATTGCCAGATAAGGATATCAAATACTAGGCGAAATGGGGAATGTATACCGGGTGCCGTGGAACGTTACAAACCTTAGAACAATAATTCACTAGGAGGGGCGTTTCCATGCAAATTTTCTTAAAATATACATCCTAGAGTTAATTTCATAACGCTACCTATTATCAAATTCCACCGTCTAAAGACTCCAGCACTTAGGCCAATACACGAAACGTGTGACGTAGATGTCTAGTGATGACGTAGTGAGTAACGTAGTGGATAACTAGACACATCGACATGGTAGTATTTTTCAAGTATGGAATGTCACTTCTCTGAAATTCTTGTTCGATGTTTCAAACACATTACTTTACGGGTTAACCCTTAAAGTACTGTGTTTGAAACGATCCACGGCATCCGGTGATATAACCTCTTGTTACCTATACAAAATTTTGATTCATAATTTTTAAGATTGTATTTTTCATATAAATGTTTTTTTTTATCAGTGTGTAATTAGTATCTCTGTCTGTCATAATAACTCATTTAATTTTTTTTAATGCTGAAAAATGCATTGAAAAAATCATAAAGTCCTCTGTTTACTGCAAAATACACAATGTTTGTATGAACTTTCTGAAACATGCAGGTAAAAAATATTTTTTTAAAGTAATTACCTACAATTCTTATAAGTATCAAATATTTTTTTCCGGTGTACGAGTATAAAGGTTTGATTGAAGACTGGCGAAAATACCAGTATAATATTTTGATAATTTACGAAGATATTAATTATTAAGTGAGATTTTGCAACGTGGCATATAGCAGCATCATCGCTAGGCAAGGGTTAAAAAAACACTTTTTCCAATGCCTATGTTATGTTATAGAGCAGTTTTCAGATAATCGTAAGTAGCTTCCTATAATCTAAAAACCCGCTCTAAATAATTACTTTTCAGAAAACATGCAAAAAACATTGATGAAAAACAATTACATCTGTTGAAATCATTATCACTGATTACAGAGCCGACAACTCCAGTTTTTACGTTGAATTCTCCTCGCTAGTAGCACGTGTTTGAAATGAGATAGCTTTCCTGAACATCAGATGAAATTTCTATTCCCGAAAATACAGAAAACGTACGTCGGAGTATGCGTACTAATTGGAGAACTTTATTCGTAGGAAATAGTTAAGAATCTCTTAAATATTAGTACTTATACGATGACGTAAGCATGCTATCTACTACTAAAATATATTCAGCTAAATTCACATGTTGGTTTGTAAAATATTGCTATCAAAAAACAGGGACGGAGAACAAAATACATTAATATGTGCACATAGGTCATCACGTAATCATCGACAATCAATTAGAAATACGAAGATAATATATTAGGTACCTATCTAATTTGTCACTATGGGTAATATGTAGTAAATAAATAAATGAGCCAGGTGGTGTTATAGGTTGCCGTCCTCAAGTCTAGAAATCCCCACTCCGTCACGACTTGATTCCTATTTTCAAACACATGAATCCTAAATCATTGTATTATATATTATTCTGTTTCTGTTAGTGTTCTGATAAACTTGTTTTAATAATTAATTGACTGATTTAGGATCCGCCCTACCTCTGACTCTATTTCTTAATATTCTTACAATATTTAAAAGAACGAGTTGTAAAGAATTGCGATCCTTTGAGTACATGAAGTCGTGAAGAAATAATTGCCGCCAAAGAGAGTTTGAAACTCGAAATAATTACATCTGAAATGC
>JAGVSP010003073.1:0-70003 GCA_022494985.1 Micrasema minimum | reverse complement strand
AACCTCGAAACAAAGCGGAAGTTGTAATAAAGTATTTAGATAAAATTATCGTTTAGTATAATTTGTGCCACTATCAAAATGCCATATCAAGACTATTCTGATAAAGATTTTTCTGGAGCCGGTAAGATTTAAAACGGTTATTTATACGACATTTTTAATTCATGTTTTAATTTTCTCTGTAGGTAATATTATAGTAGATATGATAAAACGTGATAAAAATTGTAACGTATTTAGTTGAGCAATAAAAATGTTTTTATAGTGTCATTAGCTTAGTAAATATCACACTAAAAGAAATAATCGGTTAATTACTCATTTTACAAACGGAACTTAAAAATGTATATTAATTTAACATAAATAAATCATTGGAAATCGATGATTACTCAATGCTCCTCACATTCTCATCATCATCATCATCATCATCATCTCAGCCCGTTGAGGTCCACTGCTGGACATAGGCCTCCCCGTGCCGTCTCCACTCCTCCCGATCCTGCGCCGTCCCCATCCACTGTCTTCCAGCAGACTTCCTGATATCGTCCACCCATCTCATCGGTGGACGTCCTTGAGGCCTCTGGTTCCTCGGTCTCCACACCAGAACGCGTTTCGTCCATCTGTCGTCCGTCATTCTGGCTATGTGACCGGCCCATTTCCACTTCAACCAAGCAATTCGCTCCACCACGTCGCAGACCTTTGTCTGGCGTCGGATCCAATCGTTTCTTTTATTCTTCATGTATTCACAATAAAAATTAGTTGATTTTTTGTAATCTTAATAATAACTGTTATTTTCAAAACACATTTTTAACACTCTTTATAATTTTACAATAAATTAATGCTTCATTGATGTTCGTAAAAATAAAAGTCTTCTATAGTGCATTTTACATAGTTTTACACATGCAATATAGATTAGAATCCGAATTTCAAGACTTCAAAACTTCACTTCGCTATTTCAAACTTCATTCAAAAGTCAACAAGTTTTAATGATATTTGAACAACTATTTTCAAAGGAATTTTAACGTGTCGAGTTGGCGTTGAAAGCATGAAACTGTTCCAACACTCGTATATACTTGCACAATAAACACCTTAAATGAAAGTTTACGATACAACATGAAAAGTTTCAATTTGTGCATTTTAGTTGTAAATATTGCAACTGTATAAATAATTAAAAATCATTATCAAATGTTCAATTCAGTTCGTCCACATTGTAAATAATTATTTATGATTACATGTAGGACATGCAGGTATATCTAACCCTTTTTTATAAACTACATCTAAGCTCTAAACTGACTAAGAATGATGAGGAAAACTCGAAGAAAAATTCATGTGCACATACCATAATAAATATGTATTTAAAAATGGCTTAAGAGATCCACTTTATGACGTTAGATATGTAACTTTAGGACGTTAGATATGTAACGTTAGGACGTTAATTTAAATTAATGGTTTAAATTAATGGGTTAAAATTAATAATTAACATATTTAAAAATGGCTTAAGAGTTAAGGACGTTAGGTATGTAACGCAAAATTTCTCTCTTTCTTGTTGTTATATATATTATATATTGTTGTATACAATGTGAAAATCTGTAATTGGCCTTATTATCAGCTCCTTATATTGTATATTTATATTATTTTTGTTCATGGCTGTTGATTTCCAATAAATAAATGTTTTTTGCTGTAGGTTTCGAATACGTCGTAGACAAAAAGTTTCGCCCGCAGTTATGTTTCGGTTCCAAGGAGCCTCGGGTGGTATGGCCCGCCAGGAGCCCCAACATCACGGGCTTCATGCGCAAGACCGGGGGATACATCCCCCCGTTCTACACCGACCTGGCTACCCACGTGGCGCCGCCTCATCTGCCGGTAGGTGCCATTGCATATGCTCTACCAGCCAAGACCACACTAGAAACAGACAGCGATATTTTTACCTCTCAACAGACCACGAGGACCTGTCATCTATCGTAGAGAGGATTAATGGGCTTGCAAACAAACATTTTCCGTGAATGCCGAAAAATAAAGCGGAACTCCAAAAAACTTAAAATCAAAACGATTTAATCAAAAACTTGTGATTTAATTTTCACGGCCTTCAGGATACAAAAATATTGCTTTTCTAGTCCGTAAAATACATTGTTTTTTTTTATTACAGCCTCCTCTCGTTTGCGAGTGATTTTGGATCTTACAAAAATTAAATTATTAAACAACAAAAAAAAAAAATGTGTATTTTTTTGCGGGCTTTGTAATGTAATGGCAGCAAGGCACTTAAATTTCTCCCGCTTGGCGGCGCTGTTGTAGATGTAGACAGTAGACCTGTCATCTGTCAAATACCAGTCTGAAGATGCCCGTTACAGGGTGAAAGCGCTAACTGGTCAAAATAAATAAAAGCGGAAGTGTACCAAGCATTTTTTATTTCACTTTAATTAGTTATATATTAATAATTTAATCATGGAATTCCACCAAGTAATGTCAATAAATAATACAAATCAAACCATTAAGTACGATTGTGTTGTGTGTTGATTTTGAATTTAAGTTGAAAATGGTTGATAAATACGGTAGCTGGACTTGAATGAGTTAAAAAATAAAACAATAAGGTGTGGGTTTAAATTTATCTCAATGTATTCTAAAGAGCCACATTTTTCTTCTTTTTGTATCGCTAGGAAAACGATACACTGTTGTTGTTGAAGAGTAACGCGGTATAATGGGTACAACACACAGCGAAGGAATTGTTATGAGTTCAAAAATGTGAGAACTTACAAAAATAATCGCTTCGAACTTACAGAAATTTATTAAATAAAACTAAACCGATCCGCCGCCGCCGCCGGTTGCGAAATAATGAAGTGCTGTTCCTCGAACAGCACAGCACAAAAACTATGGCTTGTAGCACCAATGTCCCGATTGTGTCGCATTGTAAACTCGAGACAGGATCTGGACTTTTTTGGTGTTAGTTTTTCCAGATTTTTAAATTTTTTTTTTTTTAATTTTTTAAATTTATTTATAGGAAAAAACAACAGTATCGATACATGAACGTAGTATACAAAAAAAAGCATGATTACCAATTATAGTTTTTCACATGTATACAATTCAAAGTAGATAGAAAAAAATAAATATAAGAAATAAAAATATAAAGAGTTATGAGGGAAGGATAGGATGATAGGGATAGGTAAATTAAATTTATCAAATAAATTTAAACAATCACTAAAATAAACCAGATCTTGTCTCGTGGTAGTAGTTCTAATAAATGAATACTTAAAATTTAGTCCTAGCTTTTATTTCCTTAATTGTATCTTATTTTAATTGTACCTGTGGATATATGTGTTAGAATAATTTTATGTTTGAAATGGACTAAGGTCCGTAAATAAAATAAAATAAACATAGTTTTGACAGGTCTACACAAAGGTCAGTCTACATTTACAGTAGCACCAACCTGCGTGTTCTCTTAAGGTTTAAGACACTTCTGCGCATACGAATTCAGTACAAAATCGTATGCGCAGTAGTTCGACAAAATTAACAGAATCGCTCGGCTGGTTTCGATTTTGTGAACTATTCAATCAATCCTGCCACCTGCCATTGAATATAGAATGTGGTAAATTATTGCTAGTGGATAACCACTAGCTGCTGCTGTCTACCGGTAAAACATTATAGAAAACAAAAGTGATGAAGGGCATTTGAATAGTTTGGTAGGATTATTTTTTTAAAAATATTTCTATTATTCAATTTTAGGAATTTAGTTAGTATTAATAAACAAGTCATTTCGTGTGAGTACGGTTCGGGACATCATGGTGACCTTGTGACATAACACGTGACGATCACGCGACCTAACCGCTCCATCTTATTCTTGCAGGTGAAGATGTTGAGCATACCCAAGGCTCCTCGTTCAGTGGAAGTGAAGGTGTACCAGCCCCCTCCCCGGATCCCCTCCCCGCCCCCGCACCGCAAGACAGGCCCTTACATCCCCTTTAACTCCAGCACCAAGCGGAGTCCTAAATTTATAGACAGGAAAATTCCAGGGTAAGAAAAAAGTCATTTATTATGCATCCAGAGACATGTTATGTTACACAAGACCCGTAATTTCAAAGAGAATTGGCAAAATTTTATGTTCCGTTTGTATTTTGCAGTGAAAAAAAGACAACTATATCTATTTTCTAGTATCTAATACATTTTAATCATTCTGTTTCTAACTAACTATCACGCCATTTCCCCGAAGGGGTAGGCAGAGAGGATAGAACGCCACACCACTCTGTCCTGGCACACTTCTCTTGCTTCCTCCACATTCATACATCTTCTCATGCACGCACGTCGATTATTCCGACTTCTTACATGCCTACTTTCAAGCACTTGTTTTACTTGATCATGCCATGTCTTTCTCGGCCTTCCTCGATTTCTACATCCAGGCAGTCACATCATATACTTTTTAGCCGTTCTTTCATCATCCATTCGCTCTACATGACCGAACCATCGTAAAAAACCTTTTTTAATTTTGTCGATAATGCTTATCTCAGCCTTGCACTCTGCTCTAATTTCGACATTTGTACACCTATCATACATAGTCTTACCACACATTCGCCTGAGAGATCGCATTTCAACAGCATTCAGTCTACTTTCATCCTTCTTTTTCCAACACCACGCTTCACTACCATACATAAGGGTTGGTACCAGAACTCCATTATGAACTGCCAATTTAGCCTCTTTTGATAAGCACTTATTCGATACTACCGACTTTAAGCCACCATTAACTCTGTTACCGGAACTAACCCTCCTTTCAATGTCCTTATCCATATTTCCATCCCTAGTGAACATGCTTCCCAGATATACAAATTCTTCCACCTGTTTCAAGCTGTTTCATTCTGTTTCCCTTTAACAAATTGAGACAAAATTGTCTCAATCTTGGAATTTTGGAATCTAATATGTCTGAATTTTCTGATGGATTGACTGGTTTAGAAAAAGAAAGAAGTCAAAGAGAGGTGAGCTCAATTAACATTGTGCTAAATCATATTATGAAGTAAACAGAAAAACTGTAAAAATTATTATAATATCCTCTACGAAATAAATTACACACGACGCTATTACTACTATGAAGTGCTGATCAAAGTGGTTCAATATTGATTATTCATTTTATATATTTTTTCTAATAGACAAAATTGTCTCAATCTTCATAGAACTAGGACATGACAAGGAACGGAAGAAAATAGCCCATCTATGTAAAATAAACATCATTGTATGCATCATGTATTTTATACTAAGGTGGCCTAACAAGTACATGGAAGTAGTCAAGTGAAAAGTCGGAGAATTATTATGAATGTGGAAGAAGCGAAATTGATTTTTTTATTCAAGTTCAGTGCCACAAAATGGCGTTTATTTTCTAATAAATTTTTCATTACAAAAAATAAAAAGATTCCACTAACGCGTCCCTGTTCAGGTCAGTGCCGCAATGTACGGCGTTTATCAATAAAACTATTTTTACAACTTGAAATATTTTACAATATATTATAGGTATGTTGGTATGTACCTACATAATAAAATAATTTTACCTAAATTAAATAACATAAAGCTGTATAAGAATGTCTAAAGACAAAATGTCTTCTTCTTCTTTCGCCACGTTCGCTCCTATGTGGAGCATGTGGACATCACTAGATCCCTCCAGGAGACTCTGTCACCAGCCAGCTCTCTCGCCTCCTCCCACGTCAGGCCCGCATCCATTAGCTCCATCGAATACATCCGTAAGCTGGTCATCGACGGTCTGCCAGGACGGTGGGATCCTGCAGGCGTAAAGAAGAGGCAGCTCGGGTTCAGGCTCTCCCGAGACATCCGGAGTACATGCCCAAGCCAGGTCCATCGCCGCATCTTCACGACTCCAGTTATTGGAGGTTGCTGCGTCCGTTCCCTAACTTCAGCGTTGGTTATGAAGTCAAACCACCTGATGCCTAGAATCCTTCTCAGACACTTATTCTCAAAGCTTAACAAGCGAGCATTCTGAGCTTTTGTGTGGTGTCAGGATTCGCATCCATAAAGGAGCACCGGCACAATACAGGAATTAAGGAGTCGGCATTTTGTTTTGACCGAGTATAAACTGGATTTCCAGACAGCACGCATCGTGTTGAAGGTTGCTCCAGCAATTCCTAAACGGATTGCGAGTTCCTTGTGCGTGCTGCCATCTTCAGTTAAATGAACACCTAAGTATCTGAAGCTGTCAACCTTTTCGATCCTCTGCCCATTGTTGTAAAGACAAAACGTCGGTGGCTGCCAAATCGAGTTTTTTTTAATGTAGAAATTTGTTTTACGTGTGTCCACTTACGTTATTGAGAAAATTATTTGATGTAGTTAGAAAATTGATATAGTGTGATCACTCGCATTACGTAAATGACTTTTAAAATGACAGAAAAAATATATTAAATTGGTACTCTAGATACTTCGGTACTTCCGTTACGGAGCCAAAGCAGATTCTAATTACTGTACACACTCATGACAATCAAATTACTAGGAAATTGCTTCAAACGTCGAAGTCTAATTATGAACCGCGACTATAATAGTATAGTCAACTTTGATCGTAAAATGACCCCGGAATTTTGGATTATAGCCAAATTGCACCTATAAATTCCACACTCACTCTTCTATAATTGCATACATTCGTGTGTACCTATGTAGTATGTATATTTATGCACTTTTAAGAATGTTATCTGTCTGGTACAATGTAAACTAATCTTGTAGGAAGAGGAATGGCTGTCATGTGGCCCACGGCCGTCCCTCCTTACAATCGTAGTCATCCATTTTTACCCCGTAATTGAGCACTACAGAAATGATTTTTTACACAAATTACATGCAATAATGTTTATTTTACATAGGTAGGCTATTTTCTTCCGTTTCTTGTCATGTCCTAGTCCTAAGAAGATTAAGAATTAATTACGAATTTATTAATTAAGAATTAATGACTGATAGCCTAGCATCCCTAGTAAAAAGTAATTAATTAATTAATTCTTAATTAATTAATTAATACTAGGGATGCTAGGCTATCAGTCGTTGTGGAGGAGGAGAGACGTCCATTTGGGTGTTCACTTTTTTCAGGTGATTGGTGGTCGCATACTTAACTTAGAAATTCTGAAGGATGTAGGTCTTTTCGTACCTGATAATTATCTTCGACAAAGACAGCATCGATTGCTTTACCTGCTAATATGCAGAACCAACCTGCCAATGGTTATGCCTGTTGGTAGAGCAATCTTGTTACATCGCATCACCTCGGATGTCGACTTATTTCACGACAGTGGGTCTTCCGTTAGGAGAGCACTTTCTAACTTGTTTCTTTCTTTCTTTCTAAATTACATAATATTTTACTTTCTGTTTTTTGTTATACCTATAATATCTATTGCAGTATTATTTATAATTGTATTAAGAATGATTTGGATTTTGCTGTTACGTTCTTAATATCTATAAAATAAAAAATAAAATAAATAAATAAGACAATTTTGTCTCAATCTCAACTTGTTAGAGGGAAACAGAATGATTAAAATGTGTAAGATAGTGGAAGATAGACATAGTTGTATTTGTTTCACTGCAAAATACAAATGGAACATAAAATTTTGACAGTTCTCTTTGACATAGGTTGTCTGATAATACGTTGTTAAAAAAAAAAGATTATGCAAAATGTGTGAAAAAATCACTACTCCACTGCTAAATTCCAGGGAGAAAATCAGGGACTACGATTGTATGGAGGAACGGTAGCGGGCCTAGTGACCGCTAATACTAAAGCATAGAAAAATACCCCAATTTGTAATTATTTTCATTTATACATTTTTATTTATACATTTTTAGTTATTCGTTTATATAGAAATTGATCGATAGCCATTTGGCATCGTCATACTAAAATATCTTGTGGGAAGATATTGCTTAAAAGCAATAAACCCGCCCTTGCACACTTTCATGAAGTTTTAAATAAAGAATAGAAGTAATTACTATTGTATATAGATTTATTTTATATCCATCTATTTTTTATTATCTAAAGTAAAACGTAAAATAAATAATTGCTCAATATTTGAGAAGAGTTCTTAATAGCTGATAAGTATTGCTGGAATTTCCTGTTATTGCTAGAAATTGCAAAATTGCGGTAAAGATAATGTATCTGATTTTCCGATATGTATCGAAGATTGAAATCACAATCCTGTTAGAACAAGTTTCGACTTTTATAAAATATTTTGAAGTAATTAATAATGTAGGTATGTATTTATATTTATGTATTATACATTAAATTATATTTCTTTCAGTACCCCGCTCACGGAGGCATGTTAAATTGTTAAGAACAACAAACCGACGCATTTAATTAGTTTTAAATCATGAAATGGGAGGAACATCTTCAATAGTTTTATGGGGTTTTAAAATATCGTATTGAGATTTAAGACATATCGATCAACAAATGATTATAAATTATAGATTGTAATAAAATAATTACGAAATAATGCACTTAAAGTGCGAGTAATGTAACAAACTAAAAGAAAAAAAGTATAAAATACATTAATAGATATAATAAGAATACTTATTCAGGATAAATAATTAATTTGGCGGCCTCCGTAGCGTAATGGCTAAGACGCTGGACTCACGATACGGAGATTCCGGATTCGATTCCCGGTGAGAACACGAAAATCAAAAGCGATTTTTCTCTCAAGCCTGGGTGTTTGTGACATTCTTCCCTTCTGTAATAGGAAAATGCTCTATATTTTTTAATTCCGTATTTTTTTGTGTGAATTTGTAAAATAATAATGTTTGAAAAATTTAAATCAAAAGATTCCTCTTAAAAAAATATTTGATTGAACAGATTGACCGCAAACGAAACCAGAATCAGAGAAGTGGCCGTGAACTTTTTAAATATTTTTAGGTGCTACTTACATTAAAACTTGGTTATAATGCCTTGAAATTAATGGACGCATCCTACCTATTATAATGACCGCGAATCGCGAAGTCGCGATTACGATATTTTAAAAATGAATTACGGACATAATAATAACTAACTAACTAACTAACCATCACGCCATTTCACGTTAGGCAGAGAGGGTAGAACGCCACACCGCTCTGTCCTGGCACACTTCTCTTGCTTTCTCTACATTCATACATCTTCTCATGCACGCACGTCAAATATTCCGACTTCTTACATGCCCATTTTCAAGCACTTGTTTTACTTGATCATGCCATGTCTTTCTCGGCTTTCCTCGACTTCTACATCCAGGCACAGTCGCCTCATATATTTTTTTAGCCGTTCTTTCATCATCCATTCGCTCTACATGACCGAACCAACGTAAAAGACCTTTCCTAATTTTGTCGATAATGCTTATCTCAGCCTTGTATTCTGCTTTAATTTCAACATTAGTGCACCTATCATACATAGTTTTACCACACATTCGCCTGAGAGATCGCATTTCAACTGCATTCAATCTACTTTCATCCTTATTTTTCCAACTCCATGCTTCGCTTCCATACATAAGGGTTTGTACCAGAACTCCATTATGCACTGCCAATTTAGCCTCTTTTGATAAGCACTTATTAGATACTACCGACTTTAAGGCACTATTAATTCTGTTACCGGCACTAACCCTCCTTTCAATGTCCTTGTCCATATTTCCATCCCTAGTGAACATGCTTCCCAGATATACAAATTCTTCCACCTGTTTCAAGCTGTTTCATTCTGTTTACCTTTAACAAATTGAGATTGAGACAAAATTGTCTCAATCTTGGAATTTTGGAATTTAATATGTCTGAATTTTCTGATGGATTGACTGGTTTAGAAAAAGAAAGAAGTCAAAGAGAGGTGAGTTTGTGGAATCCATATGCTTCACATAGGAAGCGGATATGAAATGATGATGATGATGATGAATCAAGCTATCAAGCTGTGCTAATTTTGTACAGAAAGAAGTTTTGTCTTAATACTGTTGACAAAGGATAATGGAAATCAATTTTATTTTATTGTTTTGAAGTGGCACATATTAGGTACTCAGCTACAGGTTCCTACACAAAATTGAAAACAAACAAAATACTTTTGTATATTGAAGGTGGTAGGGTACCAGGTATATTGAAGGAGGTAGGGTACATATGTAAACAATAAAAAAATTGGATTGAGTTTTACCAGGTATTTATCATATTAAAAAATATATACATTGAGGACATTTTCAAATTGTTAAGAATATACATAACAATATGTGCATATAATATATTTATTCAACGTACAATATACATTTGGAGAGTTTATAGCTTCTATGTTCCGACTTGCTAGATGTATTTCGTGTTAAGTCGGAACATAAATTTACCAAAATATTTTTGTTACTATATGAATATTATACAGAACATTGCATTATTAACACTAATGACAAGAGTGAACATTGATAAGATTGTTGATACAACCAAAAAATTCAAATATTACAATACACATTTAGAAATTTTTCAAAATCTTTCAAATCAAATCAAAGAAGACATCAAATCTTTTTGAGGCCTACCCGCTCGCTGTTGCTGTATAGGTATAGCTTTTGGGAATGAAACACATCCTTTCAACCATTCCGGGCTATTTTTTGAGAACAAGTCTTCTTTTTATGAACTTTAACCCATCTTTTCTTTAATCGAAACTTTAAAGTTGCAAACTTGCGCTTCATTTTTTTTTCGAAACTTGATAAATTTTGCTCCTGCATTTTATCAAACAAAAATTTCCGAGTCATGGTTATAACGTTGGAGACACCTGGTAACCCTAAAATAAATTATAAACAATTTTTAATCAAAACTCATTTTAATTTAATTTTTTTTTTTTAATCCTTTGTTTTATTTGATGACCTACAAAGCAAAAAACTACGAAAATCGACGGCTAATTTCTATTTTATTCTATTGTCGAAGCTTTATTCTCTATGGTAAAATAAGAAATGTAGCGAAATAGCACGAAATCGTACAACTTACACTCTCGGAAATATCAAAAATGTAAAATAAAAAATCTAAATAAAACAAACATTTTCGATACGGAATAACAATATTATAATTCTAAGAAACAAAATCAAAACTATTTTAAATATATGCTGTCTTACCTGCATTATCAATATCCTTATTTTTTTTTTGTAAAATTAGAGCCACTTATTTTTATTTTTATTTTTTTTTATTTTTTAATAAAAAAGTTTTTATAAATAATATGCAATCTTTTGATATTTGCACATATTTCAATTTGTAAATACTATTTTCAATAAAGCCTAAGCGGCTTGTGCTTGAAAATAGGAATCGAGTCGTGTCGAAGTGTTCGAAAGTTCAAAAATAATTTTCAATAACTGAACTGTTGCACAAGGAACACCCGATAAAAAATACATGCACTTCCTGAGACGATCAACTTCAAACTGAAATGCTAGTACGGAACGTTATTGTAGGTCCCGGGTAGGGGGAGTCCTATGTTCAGTAATCCTTTGACATTGCTAGGAAATAATTCTTTTTTAATTATGGCAAGTTTTACGAAAAAGACTTCTGACCGGCTAGATTTGTCAAAAACCTCTATGTGCGCTGCACTGTCTTTGTACAAGGAAGCAATAGCGCGGACAAGGTTGTCGTATAAATATAATGATAACAAGAATCCAAAAAAAAAAAATTCGTACCTAGATATAGATCACCATCTAAAAAAAATTGTTCCGCAGGCCATGGGGCCTCCTGGGCTGTTGAGGTGGGTAAATAAATTTAAAAAAATTATAATCAGAATGTTTTTTAACGAGATTTTTCACATAAATTTCCCCTTCACTCGAATTATTTCATCATTACTAATGTAAATAATATTTTAAGTGAATAATTATTTTACTGTTCGAAATTGGTGGAGTTATTTAGTTTAATTCTACAAAATAATATTTTGTCTTAGAATAAGATCACGCGCTTCTCAGATGCAGTTTTGATGATAATGTAATTCTACACTTATCGCAACGGTATTTATTTTTATTGCTTTCGACTAGACATTGTTAAACAAAAGTGCAGATAAGATTATGTTGTGAAATCACAAAATTAGGATTAATGTTTTATGAATCATGAAGCGTTTTTTATCTTCTTTATAAACATGCGATAAAACAGCAATTTAGCGGAAAAGTTTTTCACGAGTAGGTATTCAGTACCTAACTTTATAACATTCATCAAACTCTGACTTCTTACATGCCCACTTTAATAAATGAATAATCGACGTGCGTGCATGAGAAGACATATGAATGTGGAGGAAGCAAGAGAAGCATGCCAGGAAAGAGTGGTGTGACGTTCTATCCTCTCTGCCTACCCTTCGGGGAAATGGCGTGATGGCTAGTTACTTAGTTATCAAACTCTGAGACATTTTAATGATTGTCTGGAAGTTTTATTTATCTTAACGCATATAATATTGAACAATTTATTTTCATAACTCCCTTTCTGAAGCACTGCCAAAATAAATATAAATCAGATTTAATAAGTTACTGTGTTTATTGTGATTTTATTTTTGTAAGCGTAATCTTGTTTTAACGCCTTTAGTTAGGCAATCTGCATGTCAGTTATGAGAAAATATATTATATATTGCAAATTAATTTTCTCAAATTTATCAATATTTTCATTAGGAATCTCTTATAATATTTAATTAAATAACACGGGACTAACAAATGTCCCTAGATAAAGAAAAAACGCTTTCGCTTTTAAAAAAAACACTATTTAGCAAAAATATAAAAAACATAACTTTAAAAACAGTTTAGGTAGGTACATAATAATATGTTAATGAGTAGGTAAACCAATAGATTAGGAAATTGACATTCATTTATTGAAAAAGCAACACACGTGTTAACATGGTATGATCGATTCTAATCAAATCGGCCATGTCCCTGACAGAGAAATAGAAGTCATAATCATCTCTAATTGAAGACAGGATATCTGTTTACGATTGTTACAATAAGAAAACATTAGCGAATGTCAATACCATGCATTGTTTTTGTGTAACTCCAGTAATGCGATCACCAACGTATATAGTGATGTAGATATATCGTATTTATGATGCGTAAATGACGGCAATCGTGAAATTATTACAATTTTTATTATCAAATAATACGTAGGTACGTGTCACAAATGCAATATATCTATCTTGTGTAGTTACGTTGGTGATCGCAGTGCAGGTGCCCGATTATGATTTTCAATAAATATGAAGATAACCGGGTTACCTTCCGCGGTCGATAAAAACATAAGGGTAATCTATTCATATTTATTTTTCGAAAACGGGTTCAAATACACAAGTTCTCAATGAAGTTAATTCAAAAATATATTTATTATACATATCTTATGTTTCACGTATAATTTTATCGATAGTGTTAGGTAACTCTGTGTAGGTGCATTCATGATTCTAGTCCAAGGGGTTTAACAGGTTACCATACCAGATGAAATGAGAACGTTACAAAAAATGCACCTACTCATACAAGTGACGTGAGCTTCCGAATTCTGATGTTGGTACCTATGTTATTTTTTTTCATTCTCTAAAATGTTTCGCATATGTTAACCCCCCTAGACTCAAGACCCAAGACCCGTATCAACATCTTAGCAAAATTTTTAGATTTTTAATTGTTTTAGCCCCGGGACTTATAATGGATTTTACGAAAAACGAAAAATCAAATTTAACCACAGTTTTGGAGGTGAAACATTCGTCGTTCCAGCAGTAGACGTAAGTTATATGATTACAAATATTTAAATAATGCAGAAAAGGGTTTGAAGTAGGTAATTATCTTATTCACAAATATATTATACACATTCAGAGAAAAACAATAATATCTAATATCCTTCAGCTTTTAAATATTTATATACAATTAGACTAAAGTTATTCATAATAGGGTGATTTTTTTATTTAAAAAAAAATGGGGAAAAAATATATCCTTAGAACAGGTTATGTATTTAGGTGAACTAGCACAATATAATGTACAGATCGCATCATGTATTTAGGTGAACTACCACAATAGAATGTACAGGTCGCGTCATGTTAAAAGAACGCTGGCGGTCAAGCTGCGCATTAGCGCACTAGGCGATTATCGCTCTTATTTGGGACGCGGGGTGGGCGGGTCACATGCGCAAATACACCCCCTCCACTTTCTTCCAGCGTTCTTTTTACATGACGCGACCTATATCCTTGCATATTTTAATATTTGCTATAAAAATGACAGAAACTATCAATAAAAATAAATATGCTTGTAAAAAAGTTGTATTATGCGCTTAGTAGGGTTTTTTTGTATTACGATTTTAAACGATCACTACATATTTAAAAAATGTCATGATACGGCGAAACAGCTATCACATAATCGTGTTGTAACTGAAATCTATTTTGATTGAATTAATGGTTATATACTACTACTACTACTACTTTCCCCTATCCGCACCCAATGGTGCATAGGGCACTAAATCGGTAGGTACATCAAAATGGTCCAAGGTATCACTCATAAAATATTAATATGAAAATCACATGCAAATAAATATTTCATGTTGAATCAACCTCGCAACTTTATGCACGGCAGCCAAATGCGCTACCACTATGCTACGAGGCGGACAACTACGGTTAATGGTATAAAATTACAATAAAGTATTAAAATCTATGTTTGATTGTTGTCAACTAACAAATTTAATTAGTATACGAGTGCCTGGTCGGGTTACCCGTAGTAATGCACTATTGTACTGTAGCCAATCATCGACCAATTACAGTGCTAACTCACCGATACGAAGAATGCACGCACTGGCTAACAACTAACAAGTATACTAACAATACTGATGTTTTCAACACAAATCTAATGCATTTTAGGGAACAATGTCTGGATGCCATCTCTGGCGGTAATGAATGTGTGATCATTTAAAAATGTCCATGTAAAAGCCCTATGGGCGTAAAAACAATAAAACAATATCAATAAAATAACAATAAACATTTTAATAATTAGGTATTAACAGATGATGTGTATTTTTAAATATTTTTTCTTCGCGCATCTTTCGCCAAAAAGATTACCCATTAGTACCTACATGCGCAAATCCTTTTATGTTTTCAGATTAAATGTGTCCCGTACAATATCGACGTGTGTGTATTATGTACTGCCAACTGCAGTCCTCTCGGAGACTATTGGCACCAGGATAATAAGGTCTTTCTCTGCAGACCCTGCTACGAGAAACAGTATGAAACTCACACGAAGCTCAATGTCTTACAACTTCAACAATTTAAAGTAAGAAAAATTACCGATAATATTTGGATAGTTTTAAACCACAATGAAAAGTAATAATAACTCGCTTTTGGAATTTTCGGAGTTAGGCACAAAATCATAATTTATTATTTTATTTTATTTGATTTATTTACAAAAAATGTAACAAAATGGTTAAATAAATTTTTCTCAGTAATCCGTGCCGAGGACTAATATTACAATAAAAAAAATATATATTTACATAAAATGGATCCAGGTGTGTTTTTAATTTAATGTAAAATTGAGGATGATCAAAATGTACCTACTGCAAAAATGATTATCTTTTTGGTTGCATAATTTTGTTTATCTTACCCACCTCCACTACCCAATTTGACACGCCTTTTTTCAAACAAGTCCTTGTTTTATTGTTTTGATGGACAAAGGGAGCATGTCGTAGAGCTTGACAGCATAAAGCCGGAATTATATTAGAGCCACGCCGCGTGTCGCAACGCGTGGGCTTGGAATCTATTTCATACATTTAGTATAAAAATGATTATATTAGACATGTCCCGCGTGTCGCCGACCGATCGACCGATTGGCCTAATATAATTCCGGCTTTAATACTCACTCACTCTGTCCCAAAGTAGTAAATGTCTTTACTTGTTTAAAATTTTTTCTGTGTCAATCAATGTGATTTGGTAGAAACTATAATATAATGTTGCTTAACCCAATCTGAGAGAGTTTCTTTATGCAGGATCAAGCGACATAATGAGAATTATGTAATAGGTAGGATAGACCAGATGACCTAGAATATTATTTAGAGACTTTCTCATGCCCAAACTCGTTAATGCGAAAAGTGAGTTAGTACACTATACAATAATGGGACAGCATCGCATCGTAATAGAAGGTTACTCCAGCAAATCCTACGTGATTATTGCGAGTTCCTTGTGCTAGCCAGCCGTATCTTCAGTTAATCTGAACACCCGGTAAGTAACTGTAACTTCAACCTTTTCATCCTCTGCCCATATTTGCAAAGCACTGTCGTGATGCAGGCAAAACCGGGAATTTTTAAAAAGAAGAAAGATGTTTAAACCAAAACTAATTATAAAAAAATAAAGTTTAAAAAAAACTTCATGTAAAAACTAAAAAAACAAAAAAAAAAA
This sequence comes from Micrasema minimum, assembly GCA_022494985.1. Classification (NCBI taxonomy): domain Eukaryota; kingdom Metazoa; phylum Arthropoda; class Insecta; order Trichoptera; family Brachycentridae; genus Micrasema; species Micrasema minimum. The sequence goes on along the minus strand of JAGVSP010003073.1, from coordinate 53,724 downwards.
ACCGAAAAAAAATAAAAAAAACAAAAAAAACGTTGTAACACTATACTTTATAGGGCAAATAATTAATAAAAGTTAGCAAAAAGATATCGTGAGATCACACTCATTACGAAAATCCTATTAACATCTTTCAAATATGTCCTCAGATACTTCGTAGTTTCCGTTTGGCGCGGCGGCAAAGCCGAATGATACATACATACCACACTGCAAGACAAACAATTAACCAAGGAAATTGTCTTATCAATACGTTCGAAGTCAAGATTATGAACGCGACTATAATATAATAGTCAACTTTGATCGTAAAAAGACCCCGGAATATTTGGATTATAGCCAATTGAACGTATAAAACCACACAACTCACTCATCATAATTGCAATACATTCGTGTGTACCACTTTAGTTATGTAATATTATAAGCAACTATTAGAAATGTAAACTTACTGGTAACAGCATTTAAACAATCTTATAGGAATATAAATGGCTGTCAATGTGGCCCACGTCCTTCCGCGTCCCAAGCCAACAGATCGTAGTCATCCATTTTTGTAAAACCCGTAATATATGACTCCAAGAAATAAAATAATACCACGCAAAACAATCAAACGGCACAAAACAAATAAAATCCAACTTAACGTCACAAAACATCCTAATCAAGACCTACCAAGTACCAATCCGTGCTACTACATAATAGTCTACAAACTCAACTTAGTAAGATGGAACCGAATAGAATAAAATTGGGTAAAGGCACAAGTAAGCGTAGACATCGAATACTAAAGTTATCATTTTGCAACAAAAAATGGAACCTAAAATATATTGTACAGACTCATTGTTACAAAGGTATGTCAAGTAAGTTACATGTCTCTGTTTAGAATGACTACAGAAGCGTGTTTGTATCACAATAATACTTGTATAAAAAAATAAGATTATACAAAAATGTGTAGAAAAATCATTACTCATGCTAAATTCCAGGGATAAAATCAAGGACTACGAAGTAAGGAGTGAACGGTAATCCACTAAAGCATGAAAAATACCCAAATGTATTTATTTTAATTTATAATGTTTTGTGGGTTAAATTACGGTTTTAGGAAGGAATAATAATCGATAGCCGTATGGCAACAACATACTAAAATAACTTATGGAAGAAAAATTCACAATGAAGACAATAAACCCGCCTTGTACACTTGAAAGACGTTATTGTAACCTGCAACGTAAAGTAAAATAATAAAAGAATAACTTACGAATAAAGAATTATAAACAAATGCATAATAGTTATAAAATCTACAGAAAAACGTAAAAGAAATTAATTCTCACACAAATAAGAGAAGAGTACTTATAGCTTATAAGATTATCGATAAATTACCTTTTATTTTGTCAATAAATTGCAAAATTGCGATAAAAAAATGGGACAATATTTTCCTAAAAGTAACGAAGATTAAATCACAATCACTTTAATAACAAGTATCAGACTTTCATACAATATATTTTAAGTTAATTAATAATGCATGAATGTATCAATGTATATACATTAAATTATAATTTCTTCCAGGTAAAACCTTACTTTTTGCGAAATTGGTGGATATTTTTGTTTAATTCTACAAAAAATAATAATTTGTCCTTAATAAAAAGATCACGCGCTTCTCAATGCAGTTTTTATACAATGTAATCTACACTTACGCAACGGTATTTATTATTAATTGCTTTGGACAAGACATAGTTAAACAAAAGTGCAGAATAAGATTAAGTTTTGAAATCACAAAATTAGGATTAAAGTATTATGAATCTTAAGCGTTTATATATCTTCTTATATAAACATGCTATAGAAACAGCAAAATTAAGCGGAAACGAAAAATCCACGAGTATGATTCAGTACCCTAACTTTAATAATCTTCATCAAACACTGACTACATACCAATTGCCCACATTAAAAAAATACTAATCTGACGATCTTTCAAGCTAAAATGAAATACAGATGGAGTACTCACAGAAGTCCTGCAGGAAAGCTTGTTGTGACGTTCTATCCTCTTCTTCCTACCCCTCTCAGTAAATGCTGATGGTATAATTTAGATAAAAACAAACACTGAGACATTTTACTGATTTCTGGAAGTATGTATTAACTTAAGGCATATAAAAATTTGAACAATTAATTTTCATAACATAACACCCTTACAGAAGCGCTGCCAAATAAATAAAAATCAGATATTAATAATTTACTGAGATTGTTGAGATTATATAATATTTTGTCAGCGTAATCTTGTTTTAACGACCTTTATTTATTAGCAATCAAAGTCAATGTCATTTATTAACAAATATAGTTATAACGCAAAATAAACTTAGGCTCAAATTATGACAATATTTTACATAGTCAGGAAAATCTCAAATTATACTATATTCTTAGGAATATAAATAACCACTGGATACACTAACAAAAGATTGGTCCCAAGTATAAAGAAAAAACGCTTTCGCTTTTAAAAAAAAACACTATTAGCAAAAATATGAAAAAACATAACTTTAAAAACAGTTTAGGTAGGTAGGTAACATAATAATATTATTAATGAGTATGTGCGGTAAAACCAATAGATTAGGAAATTGACATTCATTTATTGAAAAAGCAACACACTGTATACGAGTGTTAACATGGTATGATCGATTCTAATCAAATCGGTCCATGTCCCATACACGAGAAAATAGAAGTCATAGATCAATCTCTACTAATTGAAGAACAGGATAATCTTAATACGGATTGTTACAAGATAAAAGAAAACATTAGCTGAATTACGTCAATACCTGGACGATTGTTTTTGTGTAACTCCAGTAATAGCAATATCACCAATGACGTATAAAGTGAATTGTATATAAATTAAATCAGTATTAGTTATGCCTCGTAAAAATGACGGCAATCGTGTGAAATTATAATACAATTTTATAATTATCAAAAACTACGTACTACGTAATTCACAAAAAGCAATATATCTATCTTTTGTAGTTACGTTGGTGATCGCAGTGGCAGGAGCCCGATAATGATTATTTCAATAAATATGAAGATAACCCGGTTACCTTCCACCCAATCCGCGGTCGATAAAAACATAATGGTAAATCTATTCATATTTATTTTTCGAAAACGGGTTCAAATACACCAAGTTCTCAATGAAGTAAATTCAAAATATATTTATTATACATATCTTATGTATAATAATTTTATATCGATAGTGTATAGGTAACTCTGAGTATGTGCATTCAAGATTCAAGTCCAAGGGGTTTAACAGGTATAACCATACCAAATGAAAGTGAGAAACGTTACAAAAAATGCACCAACTCATAGCACATACAAGTGACGTACGCTTCCGAAATTCTGATTTTGGTGACCTAAGTAAATATTTTTTTTAATCACTAAAAAAATGTTTCGCATATGTTAACCCCCCTAGACACTCAAGACCCGAATCAACATCTTAGCAAAATTTTTAGATTTTTAATACAGTTTAAGTAGCATCCGTCTGGTACTTATAATGGATTTTACGAAAAACGAAAAATCAAATTTAACCACATTAAAAATTACATTTTGGAGGTGAAACATTCGTCGTTCCAGCAGTAGACTTAAAGTATTAAATGATTACAAATAATTTAAATAATGCCAGAAAAGGGTTTTGAAGTAGGTAATTATCTATATTCACAAATATATAATAAATACACATTCAGATAAAAACAATTAATAACTAATATCCTTCAGCTTTAAAATATTTATATACAAATTAGACTAAGTTATTCATAAGAGGGTGATTTTTTTATTTAAAAAAAAAATGGGGAAAAAATATATCCTTAGAACAGGTAATGTTAATAAGGTGAACTAGCACAAAATAATGTACAGATCGTCATCAAGAAATAGGAGAACTACCACACAATAGAATGTATCAGTCGCGACATGTTAAAAGAACGCTGGCGGTCAAGCTGCGCTTCTTAGCGCACTATTGCTGATTATCGCTCTTATTTGGGAACGCGGGTTGGGGCGGGTCCGACATGCTCAAAATTACACCCCATCCACTTTTCTTCCAGCGTTCTTTTTACATGACTGCGCGACCTATATTCCATTGCATATTTTAATATTTGCTATAAAAATGACAGCAATATCAATAAAAATAAATAAGCTTGAAAAAAAAGGTATTATGAGCTTAAAACGTTTTTGTAGTATTACGTTTTTAAACGATCACTACATATTCAAAAAATGTCATGTATCTGCATGATGAGCTATCACACGTGATGGAAAGAAATCTAATTTGGAATTGAATTTAATGTTATCTGCTACTACTATTACTCACCTAGTTCCCCTAACCTTACCCCAATGTGCATAGGGCACTATATCGGTAGGTACAAAAAATGGTCAACACACCAACCAAGGAATCACACAACCATAAAATATTAATATGAAAATCCACATGTAAATAAATAATCATGAATTACAACGAATCGACCTCGCAACACAATGCACTCGCCAAAGCGCTACCACTATGCAACGAGGCGTACAACAACGGCTAAATTGTTGACAATAAATTACTAAAAACATTTTTAAATAATTAGATAAAGTGTATTGTTCAAACATGGAAAAAGATTTTTTTTTCTTATTCGCGCATCAATTTCGCCAAAAAGATTAACCCTATCACCCAAATCTCATTAGTAACAATCCTCAAAACCCTTTAAAAGTTTTTCAGATAAAAATTAATAGTTTTCACCGATTACAAATTAAATACAGAAAAACGCGTGGTGTGTAAATTATGTACGGTCGCCACTAGCAGTCTCATCGGAGACTATTTTCACCAGGATAATAAGGTACTTTCTTGCAGAGACGCCTGCAACGAAGAAACAGTATGAAACACACACGAATCTCAATGTCTAACAACTTCAAACATATTTAAAGTAAGACAAATTACCGAAAATGTTTGGATAGTTTTAAAAAAACCACAATGAAAAGTAATAATAACTCACGCTTTTGGAATTTTCGGAGTATGACACCAAATCATAATATATAATATTTATTTTTAATTTTTAATTTAAATTATATTTTACAAAAAATGTAACAAAATGGAAAAATAAATTTTTTAACTCGAAGTAACATCCGTGCTGAGGACTAATAAATACGATTAAAAAAAATATACTACGTACAATAAAATGGAACCAGGTGTTTATATTTAAAAAAAAAAATAAGAACAATTAAAATTAATTAAATATTACCAAAAAAAATTAAAAAAAAAAAAAAAAAGAAAAAAAACTTTCTCTATTCTTATAAAAAAAGTTAAAAAAAATATTAAAAAAAAAAAAAAATAAAGAAAAAAAAAAAAAAAATTTAGAAAAATGTAAACAAATGGGAGGAGGAGATCGGGTTATAGATCAAAAGAATGTACAAACACCCAATGTACACTAACCCTCAACCAAGTTGTACAAAGGCAGCAAAAAAAAAAGTACTCAATCTCCACCCATCACGCAAAAAAAAAATCAAATGAAAAATAATGGAAAAAGTTAAAAGAAAACTTTCGACCCAAATAAGAAAAACCCAAAAAAATTTAAATAAAAATACTTTTGGTGTCTAAACGTGGGAAATATAATTTTAAAAAATAGAAAAGAATAAAAAAAAAAATAATAAAAAAATATGAATTAAAAAAAAATTAAAAAAAAACAAAAAAAAAAAAACTAAATAAAACCACTCCAATATAAAAAAAAAAGAAATATAAAAACATCTAAAAAAAAAAAAAAAAATTTAAACTTATAATTTTATTTTTTTTTTTTTTTGGTATTATGTGATTTTATTTTTTTTTTTCTAATAATCTTAAACAAATAAATAAAAATACATAAAAAAAAAAAAACACAACAACTTATAAAATTAAAAAAAAATAAAATCCCCAACCCTATAAATTATTATATACACCACAAATCCAACATAAATAACATCACCTAAAACCAACTCCCCCCCCAGTACATTCCCCGTTTACGAAACACAAACCCCTATCCCCCCTTCCACCCCCTTTCCCCCTCCCTAAATCCCCTCAAAAAAAAAAACCCCCCCTACCAATAAAAACCACAAAAAACAATTAAAAAGTCCAGTCCCCCCTATTTCCTCCATTACTACGCGTCAACCAGCAAACCAGACCTTACATCACTACTATCCACTAACCACGCCGCTATACCAAACTCTTGGCATTGAAACAATAACAAACCAAAACAAACCAAAACATACATGCACCACACTAAATACACCAGAACCCGCGTGTGCCGCCCGATCGAACCTGAATGGCGCTAATAAACAAATTAATTCACTCAGTCCCAAAGTAGATACAAGTCAATAACTTAGTTAAAACTGAAATTTTCTTTGTAACAATAAGATAATGAGGTCAACATAAAAAAATCATGATGCTTAACAATCTGCTGGAGATTACTAGCAACATTTATGCATGATCAAGCGATATAATTAGAAATATGTTATAGGAAGGAGATAGAACACTCAGATGACCAGATAATATTTAGATACTTTCCATCATTGCGCCCAAACTCGATTAATGCGAAAAGGTGAGTTAGTACACTATACAATAAGGTTTGAAGAGCTTAAGACGAATCCATTTATAAAGTTATTTTAAAACGTATATCTTAATCCTCGTCATTATTTTCCACAATACTTACTGGACCGAGTAGGTATGGTATCTGCATTACTTTTGTACTGTACATTTTCGTCGATGTAAAGCATGCGTATAAAAAAAGTACGAGAATTTCACACAGAAATGAAACAACCCTTTTCCATACAAAATTTAAATGCCTTGGAAAGGAGGTATCAAATATTTAAATAAATGTTTTTTTTAATTACCCATTGAAATTTAATGGATTCACAGTAATACATATTATATTTCTTGCGTGCTTAGGTATTACCTATTCGTCTTTTATTTCTTTATGTATTGAAGTGAAGCGTGGTGTTGGAAAAAAGAAGGATGAAAGGAAGACTGAAAGATGTTGAAATGCGATCTCATCAGAGCGACATGTGTGTAAGACTATGTATGATAATTGAGTACAATCGTCGAAATTAAGAGCAGAGTTGCAAGGCTGAGATAAGCATTATAGAAAAATTAAGAAAGGGCTCTTACGATAGGTATTGGTCATGGAGAGCGAATGATTGGGATGAAAGAACGGCTAAAATATGTTACAAAAATGCAAGTGTGCCTGGACGTAAAAGCCGAGGAATGGCACGAAAAAAAGACATGGCAAGACCAAGTACGACAAGTACTATGAAAGTGACATGTGAAATAGGAATAACCGGCCGTATTGTGCATGAGAAGATTGTATGAAATGTATAAAGGGAGATCAAATGAATGAATGCAGGACAAGAGTGGTATCGAATTTATGGCGTTCTAAAAATCCTCTCTTCCCTAACCACCTTCTGGGAAAAATGGCGTGATTGTTAGTTTATATAGATCTTTTTTTACAGTATATATATATTGCAGAATTTTTTTTTTTCAGACTCATAGGGACTGTTATTTTTTGCCCACAACACCATAGAAATGAGCAAAAAAAAAAAATTTTCCATAAAGTTAAGGAGGGAGTTTGGCACAAAATAAATAATGAAGAAAATTCTGAAAGGAGGTTCTTAAAATTTTATTACTCCACCTCACACGAAAAATGAAAACTAGGAGAAGGCGTTTCTAATAACTTTCCTCAAGAAAAAAACAAATATCGAAAAATCAGACATCAGAAATAATAAATTTATAAGTGTATACATGAAACACTAAAATGTGTTTATAACACGCTACATTAATTTGGTTTCTCGTGTAATTTTTATTAACCTGTATAAAAATGTTTTGCCATATAAAGTAAAAAATGAATAAAAAATCGCACATAATACTGAAATTATTATATTTTGTATTGTTTTATAAAAATCTTTTTTTAGAGCTTGAAACATATTTTATGTTATTAAGACAACTTTAGATAATACCTACTGCTATGGAATAAAAATTATTGATTAGAATGAGGTAAATAAGTTATAAAAAAAAAAAAAATTTTTAATTATTTAATATTTTTAAAAATAAAAAAAAAATAAAAAAACAACGAAAAAAAAACTAAAGAAAAAAAAAATAAAAAAAAAAAAAAAAAAAAAAAAAAAAACAACAGACCAAAAAAAAAACAACCCAATACAAAAGAAACAATCAAACACAACACTAATTACCACTATCTACCATACCACATTCATACAAAAACCCACACAAATACCAAGAAAAAAAAACAGCCAGGCCCTTTCTCAAAAAAATTCATCCTAAAAAAAAAAGAAAAAAAAAAAAAAAAAAAAAAAAAAAAAAAAAAAAAAATAAAATCAAAAAAAAAATAAACAAAAAAAAAACAATAAAAAAATAAAAAAAAAAAAAAAAAAAAAATTAAAAATAATGAAAAATATAAAAAAAAAAAAAAAAACACCCCCCAATCACCAACACAAACACAACCCCAAGCTAACTACCCATACGTATAACCACATCAACCCACACAAAAAACGCAAACCCCCCCCCCCTGCTACCCACCAACCTCACACACACAGAACTCAGGCCCAAGTACAATGCCAAGCCCCATACACTTTTAACAGGCCCCACCACATTCTTCCCGGTCCGTATAAAAAAAAAAAATAACAGAGAGCTGTATATAATAATATATATTAGAGAAAAACTAAATGAAAGGGGGTAAAGTCACTTCACTCTACCCCTTACCTAGTTTAGCGACGAAAAAGCTCCAAACTGCAACGATAAGAAAAAAAACTAGTGTTTACTCGAACCAAGAAAACAGTAACCTGTAATCTCGGCCGGTAACAAAAACCGCCAGGTGAAACAGCAACTGATAAGACCTGTTATTTTTTTGTTGCATAACTGTTTTACTATCTGCCGTAACCGCTAGTTTTAAATATTTTTGTCGTTACGTTTGGAGCGTCGCTAAATAGGAAGTAACAACTTTAGTAACTTTCAGATCGGAAAGTTTCAAAATGATTAGTCCAGTGATGCAAAGTATGTCGGGCTCTTGTGATGGAAAATCGGTAGGGTTTAGACCCTGCGAAAAATCGGGGTAGATAATCGGATGATATCATCCAAAGATAAAAATTTGGACGAAAAAAAACGGAAAGAAAAAAAAATTTCGTGTAATTTTATTTTTTTTTTTATTATTATTTATATTCAGATGAAGAATTTATTATAATATTTTTATATTTTATTATTTTTAGGCGGGTGTGAGTGGTGCGCTAAAACCGGCACATATTTATATTAAAAAATAGTTTCGTCCTTACTTCTTCTCTCCGACGCAATGATCAAACATAAATATATTAAAAAAAAAAACTCTCATATGGAGTTCGATTATCTTATTAAGCATTAAAACACATAAATAATTTTGTACAAAAAAAATGACAAATTGGGTTATATAATAACAATAGCGTTCCTCACTCAATTTATTGATAACAAAACAAACTTTAACATGTTAAATAATCTTTCACTTTTTAAATAAGGGGGCGTTTTAAAAAGGATTACTGTTAATTCTGTTTATTCTATAAATCCTGAATATTCCAATTACATGTGTAATTTTTTTAGATAAGAGTAGAGTAAGATTGCCCACCTAATCATTAATTTTACTGTATACTGTATAAACATTGCTGTTTACCGGTTTTCTTGAGTGATTACCTACTTAATTAAAAAAAAAACATGAGTTGTTTCATTACTGACGCTGTAAACTTGTTTTTATTGCTATTAATTCCCTATGAAATCTAAAATAATCGGTGCAGAGAGGACAAGGAGGACAATAGTTTCGGGAAAATCAGATTTAAAAAACAATTGTATTAATACTGTAATACTGGCTTAGTTTTTTGGATTAAATACTAATTACTAAAGTATATTTGTTAACACATAAATCAACTTATAAAGCAAAATTGGCATACGCAAACAAGCTAGCATTTATTTTAACTCCAAAACTGAATTCTAAAATAGAAGTGAAAGATATTAATTATAACAATAATAAATACAGTAACAACTTCCTAATAAAACTGCGGCATATGTAAATTACAAAAAATAGTATTATTCCTAAAAAAAACCAATAATTAATAATCATTAGGTTTACATATATATTATAATTTTTTTAATTAGTAGATTAAATTAATAAAAAATTATTTTACAAATTTATATCTGTTGAAAAAAAATTAAATGTCAGCTCCTATATATAAGTATTTACACTAATTTAAAAAACTACTTCATTACATACTGACACTAACTTCGGTATATCTCCAGTCATTTTTGTGGGTACAAATAGTATTGATTTTTGAAAAACATATGTTTTTTTGTTAAATACTACATAGGCAACCATTAACCCTTATAACTAGGAAAAATTACGATTTATATAACATGACATGTATAGCAAATTAATAAAATAAGAAATAACTAGTTAATGACTTATAAGTAACGCGACTATACAAAAATCCTTTTTAAAACCTGGAATAATATGAACAGAAAAAAAAGGGTTTGCGCCTAGGTTGCCGCATTGAGTCGTTTTTTTCACGGCATAGTGCTGCAGCTGCAAACCTACGTGGAAATAGGGAAGAATGCTGTAAAAATCGGTAGAATTAGAAGGTACCTAAATTCGGTTTTATTCGGTAAGAACGATCACCCATAATCGTGTCAGAACTACAGAATAAATCGGTTAGCTTTTTTACATCGTTTAGTTCTATGAAACACAAGTACAAGAGATTATATTTTTATAGGTCTATAATATATATTTCCCGTTGGGTAATAACTTCTGGTAACACTATAATATTAATCTTGTGGACTATATAGGGCCCCTCCAAACAATGGCCATCACCGCCATAGTAAACCCATGGAAAACGTAAATTGAGCGTTGGGGAGCTCAGACCTCAACTAGTCGACCTATTTCTATCACATGGATATTTATCGAAGACTCTTTCTTACGTCTTACGACCATAGATTAAATGATTGGTGAGCCTCACGAAATTGTCCATAGACAAATGTACATAGATGATAGAAAATTCTAGGAGCGGGGGTTGGCGAGGGGGCGGGGGGCTGCACCTAGTGTGTGCCCGGGGATTGCCGCTGTGTGACGGTTTTTTTTGGCACACAAAAATTTTCAAAGGAAGCTTTGCATATTTGCCGCTAGGTTCGCAGCCGTTCGGCCGATCGCAGTTTCGCAGCGTTTATTCAGTTTTTCCCCGTTTTTTCGTGGTTGTCTCTCATTAAAGTCGCTAATGTTCACAAAAGTCTTATTTTTCAGGATACACAGAAAAAAAAACAGTTTGTAAAAAATATTTTATCAAAACTGTAGAAAAAATGAAATATAAAATGAAAAAAATATAACATATAGTTCCTTTCTTTTACGTAAAAGAAGTCAAACCATTTATTTTAGTCATTAAATAAGAAACTTAACGAAAGAAGCAAAATTGGCAGTACATAACGGAGTTTCTGGTACCAACCCTTATGCATGGTAGGTGAAGCGTTACGGTGTTAGAAAAAGAAGAGTGAAAGTAGACTGAAAGCTGTTGAAATGCGATCTCTCAGGCGAATGTGTGGAAAAGACAATATTTGTTATGATAGGTTTACAAATGTTCGAAATTAGAGCAGAGTGTGCAAGGCTGAGGTAAGCATTATCGACAAAATTAAGAAAGGTGCTTTTACGATGGTTTGGTCATGTGGAGCGAATGAGTGAGTGATGAAAGAACGGCATAAAAGAAAGTTTAAATGCAAGTGTGCCTGGATGTAGAGAAGCCGCGGAAGGTAGAGCCGAGAAATACATGGCTTGACCAAGTACGCGACAAGTAACTTGAAAGAGGACAAATGTGAAAAAGTCGGACTAAATTTGCATAATCGGCGTATGTGCATAAGAAGAGCAATGTTATGAATGTAGAGGAAAAAGCAAATTAAAGTGAATATTAAATGTACTGGATGCAGCATTAGGTACTTAAATATATAATTATATATTTTTTTGTAATATCTTGCACATAAACAGAGTTTTCTCTGATGCATGAAGAAAAAAATTACCTATTCAGTGTTACCCAGAACTCAAAATCGTCAAAAGCTGCACATGGATTTAAAGATGCACAAATAGCAGCCAGTTTCGCAAGTAACAGCGACGACGTATTGTTCTTTGTTGTCAATTTTCGAATTTGAACACAACGGCAAACGGGGCGGTCGAATTATTTTTGTGTCGAACCGAAACTGTCATAATGTCGCATCGTTGGCCAATACTGAAACCGCTAAATTCATCGATTTTACAGAATACAGTCATTTCATATCATGTTTGGATTTTATGAAAATTTATTTAATATTATAAAAACCCAATTTAAAAAATGAGAGACATGCATGACTTTTTGAATACTGCATGTCTTAATATACTGATATTCAGAAACACCCAATACATATCTATAAAAATTCAAAAAACTGTAAGGAGAAAAAGGTTTATTTGCAGACCACAGTTTAATTAGGAGTACAAGGGTTGCTTATTTATATTTATTTTATTTCATGAAAATAGTGTATTTATTTATTTTATTTCATGAGAAATTCATCAACCGGTTATGCGTAAAATTCTGATATATCAGAATATTTAGAATATTATGCTTATACATAATGATTACTCTATACCTACATTCAACATTAATTTTATTTCGTTGGAATTTTTCCGTTTAAAAAAATAAAACATGTTTATTCTTCTTCTTCTATATTATATTATTTATTATTATTTACACTAAACTGCGAACTTTAAAGCATTGTACAATGTAAATACAATGAAAATAATAAATAGTCAACATACTGGTACTGAAGCTAGATACTGATCATCTTGCCATTCATGTAATATAAGAGTCCAATACTTTAACTCGGCCTTCCTAGCGCAGCTGTCAACAGCAAATTTGACAGCTATTGAGTTCAGTTGACGGTGTTAAATTTATTTAGTACATTCTTTAAAAACAATACCGTTTTAATTGAATTCATAAATAAAACAAATCATACATGATATTCCAAATTTATTCAATAAAAAATTAAAGTAAGTGTACACAATAAATCCATCACATAGATACATACGTGTAAAATAGGATGTAAACAAATAAACAAATGTAATAAAAAATATTATTGGTATTTCAATTACTTAAAATATTAATATCCTATTAATCGATCAAAGAAAAAAATGTAAGAGGTTATTGTATCACATTTACACTTATTTCTATTAAACTATTACATTAACAAATATTAGTAGCAGAGGGTTACAAGAAAAATTTATAACAAAAGGCGAAGAATGAGACAAATTAAAGTAGGTACACATAAGTACTGAAGTAAATAAAAATAAATTAACAGTATGTAGGAATATTATTTATTGAATTGGCTTTAACATTGTGGAATAACATATTGAATTATATAAATAAAACACTTTGATTTTTGTCCACTGAGTTTATTTTATAACACGACATGTTTCGGACACGCAGTACTGCCCATCTACAGTGTCAGGTGTCAGGGTCCTGGTCAGTGTCAGTACCTAAACTTTTCATTGTATATTTATCTTCAGTTTTAAATTGTGGACAAAAAACAAAGTGTTTTATTTTATATAATTCGGTATGTGGGAATATTTACCGAACACATAAAAACATACATACATACATTGAAGTTAAAGAACCAAGAAAAAAATCATGAAAAATTTGACTGAGACTAATTAAATTAAAAAATAAATATGAAATTATAAAATATGTATTCTGTACAAATGTACACATTAACAGATTTACTAATATATTAAATAATCTGTGATTAACAGTAAGAAAATAAGAGAAAGTTTAACAAACTCTTAGCGAGACAGAAAACCACATAAATGATGAAAACAAGAAGCAACGACAAAAGTATAATATAAAATTTATAAAGTATGTATATTTTATAACAGTAAGAATCAAAAGAGAAAGTTTAATGAAGTCCTCTTGAGACAGGAAATCACACAAATAATAATACAAGAAGTTTAAAAATTGAAGAGAATGTTGCTGACGACAGCTGCTCATCATCTAAACATTATCGACTGATCAGCATCTTTTTTGTTAATCCAGTTATTTCTCACACATTTTAGAATGTGTACTGAATCAAATACAAAAAATAACAGTTTAGTATTATCACTAGGATGTGGGAATACATGATTCATTAACGGAGGAGAGTTAAAAAATGTCATAGCCTTTCTATTTATTGCGTTATTGTCGCTTACTACACAGACAACAAGAAATCCTATTGTTTCCAATCCCACGATTACACTTTTTATAAATAAATGTATTGTTCTGCATCCATGCGTTTTTACAGGCAAAATATTTACGACTTCTTTAAAGGATGATATAAGTCTCTGTATTATAAAAACATGAACGGTGGATGCAGCCTCTTCGGTATTATAAGCGGGCCCGTACAATATTGCCTGCCTTTATAATCCATAAACGATTCAACGTGAATTTCATCTAACATCACACATACAGTTTTATCATTGTTTGCAAGCATTGGAATTTTTTCTCTAATGATAAAAATTTTTCACTATCCTGCTCTATTTGCGGAGATGTCTTGAAATTAGAGCACACCCTTTGCAATGTTTGCGGATATGGAAGTCAAATTTCCAGAACTCCTTAAAAATTTATAGCAATGAGGAGATATTGACCTTAAAATACTACACATAATTATAAAGTGTGTTTAATAATTGTACGTTTTCTTATTTAAAAAGATTTATCTGTTTCACAATAAAATAATCTTTTTTTGAGAGTCCAAATCATCCTTAAAACAAACAATCAAGTCATTTAAATCATCACAAATATTTTTTACACGGTCACTAACAGTTTTTTCAGCACACAACCCAAATAAAAATAATTTTTCCATGAAAAATTGTCCAATCGCCAAACCCATCGCTTGTCACTTGTTTTTTACACAGTTCTTTAAATGAATAAAACTTTTGGTTGACACATACACTTCATTTGTTGTAATGCTATTTTGAATGGCAATATTTAATTGCTCCTCTGCCTTGCGATGACTCCTTTCGGTGACACTTTCACGCAGAGATGTTGCTGGTGTAGATAAATATGAAGATAAATAATTCCATCGACCCATTTATTATCGAAACCTCCCTGTCTATTTCTTCACATACCTGAAAATACAGTAAAATAAATGATTTAGTTGTAAAATCATAATGTTAATACCCTAAAAAATAATATCAAGTGTGTATAATTTCAATAATACCACGAACAGAACAATTTTTTGACTGAAACATTTTTAAGGTTATGTGTCTGTTACTTTGTGATTTGTTATTTTACAAAACAAGAGTTATTAGTTGTTAAATCATAATGATGCTGATGTAACAATAAACTAGAAGTAATAACATATGAATAAAACTTACCCTTGAAGATGCTGTTGGAGTAAAATCTTTTCGGCAAATGGCTTTCGTCCATTTTTTTCCTCAACTATCATCTTTGGGGAATGTAAACACGTGCACTTTTGTACTCTTTGCAGTTTGGTACACTACATTTATTGACCAATAATTTGAGTTTGATATTTAATAGTTTTAGTAATAAACAACACAAGCACAAAGCGAACAAACAAACAAGCCGCCTCGGACCCCGTACATTGGACCAATCGGAGCCACCTATTGCCATATCACAGATTGCCGGAGAGCTTCTAGCCGTCCAGAGATAAAACACTTTGGTTTATATACGTTGGCGACCTAACGCGCCACGATGCGTCCTAAAAAAGAAAGTTACGTTTAAGAAAGAGTCTTCCGATAAATATCCATGTGATAGAAAAAGACGGCTAAAGGGTCTGAGCCCAGCCTTACGTTTTCTATGGCTCTGTCCCAGTTGCGGGCATTGTGTGGAGCAAGCTTCAAGGCCCCTCCAAACAATGGCCACCGCCATAGAAAACCCATGGAAAACGTAAATTGAGCGTTGGGGCTCAGACCTCTAGTCGACTCTTTCTATCACATGGATATTTATCGGAAGACTCTTTCTTACGTCTACGACATAGATTAAATGATTGGGAGCCACGAATTGTCCATAGACTAATGTACATAGATGATAGAAATTCTAGGAGCGGGGGTTGGCGAGGGGGCGGGCTGCACCTGTGTGCCCGGGATGGCCGCTGTGTCGGTTTTTTTGGCACACATCAAAGGAAGCTTTGCTTATTTGGCCGCTAGGTTCGCGCCGTTCGGCCGATCGCAGTTTCGCAGCGTTTATTCAGTTTTCGTTTTTTCGTGGTTGTCTCTTTAAAAGTCGGCTATGTGCACAAAATCTAATTTTTCAGGAGACAAAAAAAAAACAGTTTGTAAAAATATTTTATCAAAACTGGTGAAAAATGAAATATAAATGAAAAAATATAACATATAGTTCCTTTTCTTTTACGTAAAAGAAGTCAAACCATTTATTTTAGTCATTAAATAAGAACTTAACGAAAGAAGCAAAATTGGCAGTACATAACGGAGTTCGGGTACCAACCGTTATGTATGGTAGTGAAGCGTGGTGTTAGAAAAAGAAGAGTGAAAGTAGACTGAATGCTGTTGAAATGCGATCTCTCAGGCGAATGTGTGGAAAGACTATGTATATGATAGGTGTACAAATGTCGAAATTAGAGCAGAGTGCAAGCTGAGGTAAGCATTATCGACAAAATTAAGAAAGGGCTTTTACGATGGTTTTGGTCATGTGGAGCGAATGAGTGATGAAAGAACGGCTAAAAGAAGTTTAAATGCAAGTGTGCCTGGATGTAGAAGCCGCGGAAGGCCGAGAAATACATGGCTTGACCAAGTACGACAAGTACTTGAAAGAGGACATGTGAAAAGTCGGAATAATCGGCGTATGTGCATAAGAAGATGTATGAATGTAGAGGAAGCAAAGGATATTTATGTACTATGCAGCATTAGGTACTAAATATTTTTATTTATATATTTTTTGTAATATCTGGCACATAACAGAGTTTACAGATGCATGAAGAAAAAATTACCTATTCAGTGTTACCCAGAACTCAAAATCGTCAAAAGCTGCACATGCACAAATGCACATAGCAGGTTTCGCAGTAACAGCGACGTTTTGTTCTTTGTTTGTCAATTTTTCGAATTTGAACTCAACGGCAAACGGGCGGTCGAATTATTTTTGTGTCGAACCGAACTGTCACAATGTCGCATCGTTGGGCAATACTGAAACCGCTAAATTCATCGATTTTGATACAGTCATTCAGCAAGATACAGTCATTTCATGTTTGGATTTTATGAAAATTTATTTTAATATATATAAAACCCCAATTTAAAAAATGAGACATGCATGACTTTTTGAAATAATGCATGTCTTATTATCTGATATTCAGAAACACCATATCTATAAAAATTTCAAAAAACTGAAGGAGAAAAAGGTTTATTTGCAGACCAGTTTAATTAGGTACAAGGGTTGCTTATTTATTTATTTTATTTCATGAAAATAGGTATTTATTTATTTTATTTCATGAGAAAATCCATCAACCGGTTATGCGTAAAAATCTGATATATCAGAATAATTAGATTATTATGCTATATACATAATGATATACTATAACTACTTCAACATTAATTTATTTTCGTTGGAATTTTTTCCGTTTTAAATAAAACATGTTTATTCTTCTTCTAAATTATATTATTTATTATATTTTTACACTTAAACTGCGAATTTAAAAACACTAGTACATTAACATGAATACAAAAAAATAATAAATATTCAACATGAAATATTTATTTACCTGATACTTTAATAAAATATTCATGTGTGATACCTTGGACTGGTACTGAAGCAATATACTGATCATTTTGTTGCCTTCATGTAATATAAGAGTCCCATGACTTTAAACACGGCCTTCCTTAGCGCAGCTGTCAACAGCAAATTTGACATCTATTGAGTTCAGTTGACGGGTGTTAAATTTAATTTAGTACATTCTTTAAAAACAATACCGATCGTTAAATTGAATACCATAAATTAAACAAAATCAAAACATGATATTCCAAATATATTTCAATAAAAAATTAAAGAAGTAACACAATAAATCCAATCACATAGATACAAACGTGTAAAATAGGATGTAAACAAATAAACAAATGTAATAAAAAATATATTATTGGTAATTCAATTTACTTAAAATATTAAATAACCTATTAATCGATCAAAGAAAAAAATGTAATAGGTTATATGTATCACATTTACACTTTATTTCTAATTAATCTATTACATTAAACAAAATATTAAGTAGCAGAGGGTTACAAGAAAAGATTTATAACAAAAGTGGCGAAGAAAGAGACAAATTAAAGTAGGTACACATAAGTACTGAATAAAATTAAAAATAAATTAACAGTATGTAGGAATATTATTTATTGAATTGGCTTTAACATTGTGGAAAAACAATATTGTATTATATAAATAAAACACTTTGATAGATTTTGTCCACTGAGTTTATTTTTATAAACACGACATGTTTAGGACAACGCAGTACTGGCCCATCTAACAGGTGTCAGGACCTGACAGGGACCTGGTCCCTGTCAGTACCATAAACTTTTCATTGTATATTTATCTTCAGTTTTAAATTTGTGGACAAAAAACAAAGTGTTATATTTATATAATTCGTATGTGGGAATATTTACCGAAACACATAAATAAAACAATTCATTGAATTAAAGAACCAAGAAAAAAATCATGAAAAATTTGAGACTGAGAGACTAATTAAATTAAAAAAATAAATATGAAATTTAAAATATGTATTCTGTACACAATGTACACATTAACAGATTTACAATATATTAAATAATCTGTGAATAACAGTAAGAAAATAAGAGAAAGTTTAACAAACTCTATAGCGAGACAGAAAACCACATAAATGATGAAAACAAGAAGCAACGACAAATGTATAATATAAAATTTATAAAGTATGTATATTTATTATAAACAGTAAGAATACAAAAGAGAAAGTTTAATGAAGTCCTCTTGAGACAGGAAATCACACAAATAATAATACAAGAAGTTTTAAAAATTGAAGAGAATGTTGCTGAACGACAGCTGCTCATCATCTAAACTTTACAACATTATCGACTGATCAGCATCTTTTTTGTTAATCCAGTTATTTCTCACACATTTTAGAATGTGTACTGAATCAAATACACAAAAATAAACGGTTTAGTATTATCACTAGGATGTGGGAATAAACATGATGATTCATTAACGGAGGAGAGTTAAAAAATGTCATAGCCTTCTACTATTTTTCCTCATTGCGTTATTGTCGCTTACTACACAGACAACAAGAAATCCTATTGTTTCCAATCCCACGAATTAACACTTTTTAACTAAATAAATGTAATTGTACTGCATCCATGCGTTTTTAACAGGCAAAATATTTACGACTTTCTTTAAAGGAGTCTCAGTAATTATAAAGTAAAGTCTCTGTATTATAAAAACATGAACGGTGGATGCAGCCTCTTTCGGTATTATAAGCGGCCCCTACAATATTGCCCTGCCTTATAATCCATAAACGATTCAACGTGAATTTCATCTAACATCACACATACAGTTTTATCATTGTTTGAAAGCATTGGAAATTTTCTTCTAATGATAAAAAATTTTTTCACTATCCTGATCTATTTGCGGAGATGTCTTTAAATTATAGCGACACCTTTGCAATGTTTGCGGATATGGATGTCAAATTTTCCAGAAACTCCTTAAAAATTTATAGCAATGAGGAGAATATAGACCTTAAAATACTACACATAATTATAAAGTGTGTTTAATAATTGTACGTTTTCTTATTTAAAAGATTATATCTGTTCCACAATAAAAGTAATCTTTTTTTGAGTGTCCAAATCATCCTTTTAAAACAAACAAATCAAGTCATTTAAATCATCACAAATAATTTTTTACACGGTCACTAACAGTTTTTTCAGCACACAACCCAAATAAAAATAATTATTTCCCAAAACACCAAATCCATCGCTTTGTTTGTCACTTGTTTTTTACACAGTTCTTTAATTTAATAAAAAACTTTTGGTTGTCACATACACTTCATATTGTTGTAATGCTATTTTTGAATGGCAATATTTAATTGCTCCGCATTCCTTGCGATGACTCCTTTCGGTGGACACTTTCACGCATGAGATGTTGCTGGTGTAGAAAAATATGATAAGATAATATTTTCATCGACCCATTTATTATCGAAACCTCCCTGTCTATTTCTTCACATACCTGAAAATACAGTAAAAATAATGATTTAGTTGTAAAAATCATAATGTTATAACCTAAAAATATGATATCAAGTGTGTATAATTTCATTAATACCACGAACAGAACAATTTTTTTTGAACTGAACATTTTTTAAGGTTATGTGTCTGTTACTTTGTTGATTTTGTTATTTTACAAAACAAGAGTTATTAGTTGTTTAAATCATAATGATGCCTGATGTAACAATAAAGTAGAAAGTAATAACATATGAATAAACTTACCCTTGAAGATGCTGTTGGAGTAAAATCTTTTCGGCAAATGGCTTTCGTCCATTTTTTTTCCTCAACTATCATCTTTGGGGAATGTAAACACGTGCACTTTTGTACTCTTTGCAGTTTGGTACACTAACATTTATTGACCATATTTGAGTTTGATATTTAACAGTTTTTAGTAATAAACAACCACAAGCACAAAGCGAAAAAACAAACAAGCGCCTCGGACCGGACCGCCATCGACCATCGAACCACTCTATACCCTCACAGATTTCCGGAGAGCTTCTAGCCGTCCAGAGAGATAAAACACTTGGTTTAATATACGTTGGCGACCTAACGCGCCACGATGCGTCCTAAAAAAGAAAGTTACGTTTAAGAAAGAGTCTTCCGATAAATATCCATGTGATAGAAAAAGACGGCTAAAGGTCCCTGAGCCCAGCCTTACGTTTTTCTATGGCTTCTGTCCCAGTTTGCGGCCATTGAGTGGAGCAAGCTTAATATTCAATGTTGTGAATGGTTGTGAAGTGTATTATCTTTGGTTGTAACATCTGTGCTTGTAACCGTTGTGACAATTTTCGTACAAAACGTTTTTATTTACACATTATCATTGACATTACAACTTAATTTTCGTACAATTTTTTATATGATAACTTTAGGCTGACTCCGATTTTTACATCGATTGTTTTTTTATCTAATTACAGCGTAAATAAAGTAAAGTTCTGGAAATTTTTCTCAACATACAGGTATTTTTCAATACATATTTCACAGCTATTCCTCTGCAATTACCCCTGTTTTATTATGTACCGTGTGTACTCACAAATTACAGATCTATTTAAAAATCATGGATTTCATTAGTGGATGCATTCCAGGGTGCTTGAGATATGTCAATTAAAACACGATCCGACAACCTCAATCTATAGCACCCGCCTTGGGCACAATGAACCACCAATCTTCAGCAATTCAATATCCAACAGGAACACCTTTAGAACAAACAGCAAATTCTGAATGGGAGCACAATGCAGGCGTCCCCCTTTACCCAACACAGCCCCATGTCCAGTCAGTCCCAGGGTGCCGGGAAGTCAACTGCCAGCAATTCAGACCAACCCGCTCAGGTATCGTCTTAGTCAACTTATTATCCGCCCATAAATGCTTTTTATGAAAAGACTACTTCTACTTTCCCTTATCCGTACCCAATGGAGCATATGGCACTGCAGTGTATCTTGACCATGAAGGCAAGACAAAAGACTGCTAACTCAATATTCTAATGATTTATAAAATATACCTACTTAATCTAAAATTACAAAATAACTTGAATGAACCGATGCTTGAGTTAGATATCAATGTTTGTGCACACCCAATTCACATTCTCTGATTCCGATTAAAGGTGTTATTAAATAAGTATGTATTTTGTATTTTCTCCAGTCGGATTTGAGAAATAGTCATTTCTCTAAACAATAAAATGTATTTTGTATTTTCTCCAGTCGGATTTAAGAAATAGTCATTTCTTTAAACATCAAAATGAATCAATTGCTATCAAAATTCTTGTTTAATCATCTTGCAAGACGAAATGTGTAGAAATACCCTTGGGAAATAAAGAGTATATTGCGCATACCTAACTCAAAACCAATATTTATTAAGAATTAACATCCATAGTCTTGGCCTTTTTTAAATGATGTAACAGCAAAAAATTTAAAACAGCTCCAAAATTCAAATATTTGAGTATATCCCAAGAACTTAAATTCATAAGAACTCAAATGCTTTAAATTATTTTTTTTTAAAAACTAACAAATTTCTAACTTTTCATCGCGCCATTTCCTCAAAAGTGTAGACAGAAACAATAAAATCCCACACTCCGTCATCATCTATGTCCCATAGAACCAACTTCCTCCACAATCAAGCATTTAAATTTTCTCATTGCATAATTCAGTTTGCTAACATTTTAACAAGATTGTAAGCTATAGTCTCAAGAAGTGGAGAAACAATTGAAAATTTGAATTAAGACAAGTAAACTAATTTTAGTAAATTTTATTTACTGCAGATCTACTGTGCTAATCATGCGTGCATGGTTTTTGTTCTGCAGATAGTGACAAGGCCCCGACTTCAGGAGCTGGTGCGGGAAGTAGACCCCACGGAGCAGCTAGACGAGGAAGTCGAGGAGTTGCTGCTGCAGCTGGCGGATGATTTCATCGATAGTACCATGAATGCCGCGTGCCTGCTCGCCAAGCATCGCCATGTCTCCACTGTAGAAGTTAAGGATGTTCAACTACACTTAGGTGATTAGCAACTACATACAGACAGCATTTTTATTATTTATATTAAATTTAGTTTTTAATCCACTAAAGCTTCAGTTATTCAATTCCGTATATAATACATATATGGAAAACTACTACGAGTAAATTTTCATGAAAGTGAAAAAAAAATCCTCCTGATCCGACCCGCCACGGGATATGATTCTCTATTATCAAGTTAACTCGTGATAAAAACAAGTAAACACAAAATATTTTAGTCCAGCAAAACCAACGCACGCGAATTAAAAAAAAAAAACTTTTAAATAAGTCATTTTGTGAAATTTAGAGACGATTTATTATTTGAAAAATATGTTTGATCCACGTAATGAGATAAGAATTTTTTTTAATCCTCTATATTATTTACTTATTTGATTTCAGAACGCAATTGGAATATGTGGATTCCTGGATTTGGAACAGATGAATTAAGACCTTACAAGAGAGCAACAGTTACCGAGGCACATAAACAGAGAATGGCGCTCATTAGAAAGGCTATTAAAAAATATTAAACTTTATATTTTATTACTCATTCATTTTAAGCTAATAAACAATTTATAACTGCAAAAACTAAAGGGGTAGATCGCATACACAAATCGTGACGAACAAACTATTTTGATCTCTTCAAAGTCTTCATCCACTAAAAGTCGTTTTAATTCATTGTGATTTTGGTTTGCGATCTAGCTTTCTTAAATAATTACTCAATTATACCTTTATTCATTGCTCGCTTTTCCGGGAATTTATATTATTTTCTTTGATTTTCTTTTAAAATGCTTAAAAACACAAATGA
This sequence comes from Micrasema minimum, assembly GCA_022494985.1. NCBI lineage: Eukaryota > Metazoa > Arthropoda > Insecta > Trichoptera > Brachycentridae > Micrasema > Micrasema minimum. The sequence continues at coordinate 30,187 of JAGVSP010003073.1, read as the reverse complement.
AAGGTATTTTTGGAATAAATCTGTGTTTTCCTTTTTATGAAAAATTGAATTTATTTACATAACTGAGTTTGCAGGCGCAACGATGATATGAAAGTATAAAAAAATATACAAAACTAATAACCCAGAAAAATATTATCTACATACAAAACTGTCCCTTATTTTTGTTCAAGATTTTACTGTAATTGCTTGAATCACACTTTCTAAATTTACTAGAAATCGAAATCTTTAAAACTATTTAATGTTTGTAGCACTCACTTTGTAGTTTTCTATAATTATGAAAGAAAACAAAAAATGTCTTCAAGACTTCAGTGGTAACTCCAAAACTGGTCGACAGTTTATAAAAGTACTTTAACACTAAGTAGATTTTGTTTCATTACTAAAAAAACAAAATTTTTGTAAAATTTTATTGTTAAAAATTAATTACTGGTCATGTCCAGTACCCATGAAATTTGACTTAGCATTATAAATTTATTAGGTGTGATTCATCGGCTACAGCTCCTCCTTCCGCACAATCTTGATCAGCTCGACGTGGAAGGTGAGTGTGGCGTCTCCGGGTATCTTGGGCGGTGCGCCCGATGCGCCGTAGCCGAGCTCGGACGGGATGACGAGCTTGCGCTTCTCGCCCTCGCACATGCCCATGAGGCCCTGGTCCCAGCCCTTGATGACCTGCCCTGCGCCCAGGGTGAATGTTAGTGGCTGCTCCCGGAAGGGAGCTGTCGAATTCTGTACCGTCTTCCAAGGTTCCCTGGAAGCGAAATTACTTTTGTAATGAAACTAGTTTTGCTACATGTGAAATCTACAATTTTCATTCGGTGAGTCTGACTAGAACCATAGATTTCACCAAACTCGTACAACTGAAATTTTTTCATTGTGCCAACAAACAGATATAAGTGAATAATAAAAATCAATGCCATCTCTGAGCGTTATTAAAAATGAATTTTATTTTTGAATAAGAGATGAAATTCTTGGGCATTTAAAAGATAGCCTGTTGTATTTCACTTTGCGTTTTATAAAATTTGGATTGTTGGTGGAATATTTTTAGTGATTTTGTTACCGTAGAACGGGGTGATTAGACACTGGAGTGTAAATAGAAACAAATATCGGGGAAAAGTTTCAAACGCAGTACCTGACTTAGATACAGGTCTGTTTCTCCATGACTGGTGTTATTTTTTTAGTACAATTTATTTTTTATCTGTTGGCAATACTGAAAATTGATGAAACTGCGTTGAAGTGTCAAAAGTTCCCGCTCAAAAACATCGAGACTCTTACGCCGTATTTGCGCTGTCAATAAATTTTGATTAAAAACTACAATAAAGTGTATTAACGTACATAATTTGAGGCCCTGGTTGTATTAAAAATAATATCTTAAGCACTGGATACACAGGTAAGTCAAAATGTTTTAATTTTAATTGTTTTTTTTGTGTTTTTACTTTATGATATCAAAAATCACCATTTTCGGGGTCAATAGAAACGACATACCGGGTAAATAGAAACAAGAGGGGGGTGATTAGAAACGAAATGAGGGGTGACGAGAAACATGCTGCGGGTGAAAAGAAACACATATTTTTATGTCAACTTTATTATTTTTTACTTTTTTTAAATTTTTGCTTCCATAATATGAGTTTTATTTTCTGATAATTTAATGTGTTTTGTTTGTTTGTTTCAGAAAATGCCAAGAAATTATAAACCGGATCCAAGGCAAACAAAATCATATAAGAAGCCAGACAAAGATGCCATAGAGGAAGCTATAAAGGATATGAATAAAAATGGTCTCAGCTACCGTGATGCAGCTAAAAAGCACGGCATCAATTATTCAGTTTTATACAGACACTCAAATAGACATGTCAAACTACAAGGAGGACAGACAGTGCTATCACCGAATGTGGAAAACGTTATTATTGAAAACATAAACATTTGTGCAGAATGGGGGTACCCTCTAGACACATATGATTTAAGGATGGTTGTTAAGGGCTATTTAGACCGAGAAGGAATTTCGGTCAAAAAATTTAAAAACAATCTTCCTGGCAAAGATTTTCGCGTCTAGCTTCTTGAAGCGGCACAAATCAAAAATATCCCAACGTTTGTGCCAAAATATTAAAAGAGCTAGAGCTGGAGTTTCACAAGAAATTGTAAATTCATATTTTGACGAACTTACCATTTCTTTACAAGGAATACCTTTGGCCAATATCGTTAACTATGATGAAACAAATTTAGCTGATGATCCAGGACGTAAAAAGATTTTGACAAAACGGGGGTGCAAATACCCAGAACGAGTGATGAACCATAGCAAAACTAGTACATCAATAATGTTTGCTGGTACTGCATCAGGACATCTTTTGCCACCCTATGTGGTTTACAAATCAACAAATTTGTACGACACATGGACCAAAAATGGTCCGAAAGGGTTGCAGATACAATAGAACAAGTTCCGGGTGGTTCGATCTGGTTTGTTTGAAGATTGGGTGGATAAAATAATTTATCCATATTTTAGCGATAAACCAGGGAAAAAAATGTTGATTGGTGATAACCTTTCTTCACACCTTTCTCTAGATTTAATAGAGAAATGCAAAAAAGAAAACATACATTTCGTTTTTTTACCTGCAAACTCTACACATATTACTCAGCCATTGGACGTGGCATTTTTCCGTCCTTTAAAAATGGCATGGAGAGAAATTCTCACATCATGGAAGTCAACGGATGGAAAAAAAAGCCAGTGTTGCGAAATGCATGTTCCCGAGACTTCTAAAAAAACTAATTGAAAAAATTTCACCAACAGCTGAAAGCAATTTGTTGCAAGGGTTTGTAAAAACCGGAATATGCCCTCTAAATAGAAACAAAGTTTTAAGTCGTTTACCTGGGTTTATTGACAAAGAAAATATTTCTGAGGACGCCAGTGCCATCAATCAATCAGTGGTAGATATTTTAAAAAAATTTCGATATGAAGATTGCAATAAAGTTATCAATAGAAAAAAGAAAATTGAAATTCAACCTGGAAAAAGTGTAGGTGGAACGGAAAACTTACTCATTTACGATGAAAACGGAAAATTAATTTACAATGATAATATTCCTCCAAAAATGAAAATAAGAGAAATAGAAGTGGAAAGAGTCGACGAAATCAAGCGTGAATCGTGTAAAACAAATACTTCTCATTTAAGTACCATGCAGTGTGCCACGTCTGCAACGAAAAAAAAAAAATAGGGAAATGGGATTGGTAAAATGCATTGCTTGTTATCAGTGGGTTTGTCCTACCTGTAGTAATACTGAGGTGAAATATGCAATAGATTTCATTTGTGCAGTGTGTTTTGGAGTAGAATAATTTTGTTGTGAATAGATTTTTTTTTTTTAAATTAACACTTTCAATTTACTTATATGATATTATAAAATTATGTACCTATTTTTTTTTAATAATAAAGTTTTGTTGTATTATTTACTTTTATTTTAATTTATTTCGCATACCTACCTAACTACCTTCCGATAAATCGACGTAAGTTTTCTTATTTCTATTCACCCCTTATGTCGTTTCTTTTCACCCCGACTTGAGGGTAAAAAGAAAATGGTCTTCTTTTTGTCGATTTCTCCATATACAAAAATAAAAATGATTATGTGTCTATTGAACTATAATCTCTCCTAATAGACACAAAATATTTTTAGTTTGTGAAGCAGTAATGCTTCGAAAAACTGCTTTTAGCCCTGTGAGAAATCGTTTAAGTGTTTCTATTCACCCCAATTTACGGTACATTAATTGTTAGGAATTATTGAAGAGCTCATGTTTTTGATAGCTGGGAAATACAATTATTATCAGATGTATATGAATAGTATCAAGTTACTAAAGCTACCAATTTTTATGAAATGATCTTGTTTATATTGGAATAAAGGTTTGATAATAAAATTAATTGTGTCAGACATTTTTTTTTTTAATAAAGAGGAAATATTTGAGTTCTTATGATATACTCAATATTTCAATTTTGGGGCTGCTTTCAAATAGTCGGAAATAACTGTGCCAGAAAGCAGGAAACAAGTTGTGGCGGAGTGGGATTTGAACCTAGAGATTGAGATTGAGTCGACGACTCCGGATTGGAATCTATAAATTAAATGCTAGGAGTCAGGGATTTAATTATTTATAACAAGTCAAATACATACCGTATAATGCATGTGGAGGAAATCGCCTTTTTTTGATTTCAGTGTACAGTTTTCAATGCGTTTCTTTATTCCAATTTGAAGTTTCTTTTTTGGTTTTTCGTCGGCTAATGCAAGGACTAGTAATGCCATAAAGACAGGCAAACACAGGTGGAGGAAATTCATATTGTTTGTATATTTAATTCGTAGAAATACGTAAACGAAAATATTCTGCTAAAGAAGCCGGCAGCGGGCAGCTACAAATTGGGAAATTGGCAGCTGTCAGATTTTGAGTTTTTTGACTTTCGTTTTTTCTTTTCTTGACACTGGCGAAGTTGGTGCACGGCGAAAAAAAGCACTTTCATTAGAACTTAGTCATTTTACAACGGTGTACTAATCGATTTCTTTTAACTTTTTACTGGTTATATCATAGACAACAACGATACGTGGAGATAGTTATTTTTTTGATAAGGGCAATACGTGGAGCTGTATTTTTTATATTACATAAATTTACAATAGTTTGACGTTTGCACTTGACGTTTATTGAAAATATTTTTCAAAACAAGGATTTGTGCTGACAGTATAGTTAGTTATTTTCCAATTCTCTATATTAATAGAACACTTTTAAGTTGACCGTAGCGTAGTCACAACTTTAAGCGAAAATATTTATTAAAGGATATGGTGAAATAATTGAGTTACAATGGTTAAGATTATTTTTCTTCATCCCGATCTCGGGATTGGGGGAGCCGAGAGACTGGTAGTGGATGCAGCGCTCGCGTTCAAGAAAAAGGGACACGAAGTGAGTTTTTACACTAATCATCACGATAAAGGACATTGTTTTGTAGAAACAAGAGATGGAACGTTCCCAGTCACAGTGGTCGGAGATTGGCTTCCACGATCTGTATTTGGAAAATTTCAAGCTCTTTGTGCTTACACCAGGATGGTATACGCGGCGATATACTTGGCTTGGTATGTGATTCCGATTCTTGAGCCTGGATTAATATTCTGCGACCTTATTTCACTTTGCATACCTTTCTTAAAATGGGCAAAAGGAAATTTCCGAGTAGTGTATTATTGTCATCACCCGGACAAACTATTAACGAGCAAAGGTGGTTTAATAAAAAAGTTGTATAGAATGCCACTGAATTGGTTAGAGGAAGTTAGTACTTCTAAAGCGGATAAGGTGCTCGTCAATAGCAAGTACACGGCTCGAGTATACAGCGAAGCTTCAAGAGCTGATCCCTGGAGAAGACTGGAAGAAAGTGCATCTTATAATGGCGGGAGGATATGATCCTATAAACAATGAAAACTTAGAGCATTATGAAGAGCTGTATGAATTAGCATCAGAGCTTCAATTGAGTGATAAAGTCACTTTCTTAAAGTCTCCTTCTGATACTGATAAAATATCATTACTTCATCACTGCAGCGTTTTAATGTACACTCCTTCCAATGAACATTTTGGTATTGTGCCTTTAGAAGCGATGTATTTTGCTAAACCCGTTGTGGCAGTCAACTCAGGGGACCCTACGGAGACTATAGTCCAGCAGGTCACCGGATTCCTGTGTGAACCAGAACCGGCCAACTTCGCAGTCGCCATAAAGAAGCTGGTCGCCGATGCAGACCTTCGGGAGAGAATGGGAGAGGCGGTAGGGAAAAGGTTTGAAATGAAATTCTCATTTGATGCCTTCACAGATCAGCTGGATGGAATACTCAGAAGACAACAACAGTGCTTAGTTGCGGCTAAACTAGAAAAGAAAGGAAAAAAGGACCAGTAGAAAAACTGTCTTGAATCTAATAAGTACTTCCAAATCAAATTGTCATAGGTATTAATAAGAAAAATTGTGTTTAGATGGCAAACAATACAAACGTTAATTACTTAACAATCTTTGACTTAAATTACTCAAATCTATTTTGCGAATTTTAACGTAGGGGATGTCTATAAATAAGTTATTAGTTATTACATTGTGTCAACAATTTTTAGGCATTATTTAAAACTTCATTTCATTTTCGTGTATTATAAAATGTAGCAATATTCAGTATAATCTGTTGAACTTCTTTAAATCCCCATCCCCTTTATTTCATTGACATAATTTATGGGTAGCGCCCAATCTCAGTAGCTCTTCCATTTTGTAAAATATTGTTAAAATATGTTTAATGCTTCTAATCTGATTTGTATGTTGTAAATTATTTTATTTTTTATCAAGTAATTGAGTCAAAGAACTTTTAGTAACGAATATTCACAAGTTTGAAGCGGGACTCAAATGTAAATAACACCAAAGTAGCTTTCTTTTAATATAAGTAAATGTGATAAGTACCTACATATTTTTAAAATAATACATAAATCCGATACTCTCTTGCCATGTTATATGTGGATAAGATCAGATACGATAAAAAATAAATTTTCTGACTTCCAAATGTACTTCCCTTGGGTCCGAAGCCTTGCACGGCACCCGCTTGCACAGCGCGGGTTTAAACTGTGCAACCCAAGAACTCGAAAACACTGGTAAATAATCAGTGAGTCGAGGTGTAACCAAGACAAGGTGATTTTCCTCTTTTGTGTTATTTTGTTGGCAGATGGTCAATTGCCTATCTGGGTGTATAGGAGTCGTATTCTCAATAAACTTTCATAACTAAATAACAGGCAGCTTGAGTTTTTATTTTGTGACAGAAAAATAATATTTGTACAGTATATTACATAAAGTTCTGCCGTTATTTGGTATTTGTTTTTTTATTTATCTTTAGGTATGTGTTTTTTATCTAAAGGTAGAGATGAGTACCTACTAATATAGTGTTTTTTTGCCATGTCTTAAATTTTAAGAATCCTTTTTACATATTTTTTTAATACTTTTTATCGGCATAATGTACCTACCTATATATTACGTTGTTATTTTTTTATATCAAGCCCTATTGAAAACAATAATTATTATTATTACTTGCTTGAGCAGAATCCAAAGTAAAGACCAACCATGTAATATGTATAAATTGCTAATACTTCAAATTATTTTATACCTTTAATAAAACAAGTGAAAACAGTCCCCAAGACTATTTTCACCACTCCAATAATAAACTTTTTTAAGGAAAACTAAATTCCTTTTTTAAGGAAAATAATCTATATTTTATAAATGTACAAATATTGAATGCATACTATTATTATTTAAGTGTAAATAAGTAGTTAATTTTACAGATAAAAATACTAACATTTGAATTGCGGATTTGTGTTTTAGTTTTAAATCATGTAGGTATGTTTTTTTTAAGTGATTGTATTTTTTGAATGAAACTTCAAGAGGACGATAAGATGTTTCAATTTGATGTACACAATTCAGTCGAAGATAATATGTAATTTTATAATGTTAAAGAAATAAAAAAATATTTACAAAAAGTTAATTTCCTTTTAAACCCTTATAACAATATCATGGATCTAAAAACCTTTATATAAAGTATATTATAAACTTTTCTCTTTCGTTTATTGTTTGATTTAATAAAGCTAGCAGCAAATATTGCCGCTGAATTGATTTCTTAAAAATTTTTTTTTGCAATTTACAAACACAAAATTATTAAAATAACTAAAATATAAAACGATAAAAAAAAACAATTATTTTGGTAAATTTTATTAAATATTTTCTTGCAGGTACATATTTATTTAGCTATAAAAGTACCTATATTTTGAAATAGTAAAGTAAAAAATACAAATACAATATTTTTTTTAAAGCCTAAAACTTAAAAGTATTATTTACAAACAACTAGTAAAGTACGAACAGGGCAACACACTGTGTTGCATAGGAAGTTATTTATTTCTCAAAAAATTAATAACATAAATATTATATAGTATAATATAAGAATATATTATTTATAACAAAACATAAGCCAAATATAAGTTAGTTAATAGGGGGTCCTTTTTACATTTACATAATAAGTAACATTTAATAAAAGAAATTTGAAGAGTAACATTGTAATCAAGAAAGTACTAGATACAGAAATTTGAAAGATATTTTTTCAGTAACATTGTAATATCGACAGATTCCCGGTTCGATTCTCGATGAGATAACAACAACCAAAAAGGATATTTTTCAAGCTCTGTGTTATAATTGTCCGCTATCACTGGACATATGGGCCGGTCCAGTTATACAATCCTCAGTGTTTCGTCACTTTATCAGCCGGTCAATAATGATTGAGAATGTTAGTTCTCCTGGAATTGTTCTACAACAACACTCAGTTGGATATTTATACTTTGTACAATTATTGCTTTCTGTAAATACAGTCACAAAAATAAAACAAAAAACTCACAAAACATTGGTAATATACGTTTGTAATTCATAAAATGACAAAACTGTTTTACTTTTGTACAATTATTGTTTAAAAACAGTCAAAAATAAACAAAAACTCACCAAAACATTGGTGCTATACGTTTGTTAAATTAATAAGCGTGAGATACAACTGTTTGAACTTAGGTGCTAGTATGAATAAAAACAGGTTTACGATGAAGTTATCTTCAGCCCTCCACATTAACATCAAAGTTTGAATGATTATGTGTGAGAGAGAAATGAGATATAAAAACACTTTTTGGTTAGCTTAAATATGAGTTATACACTTTTTGCATTAGGTTAATATTTACATGGTACGCAATTTGAAGAGGTTTATGGAAAAACGCAATAACGCAATAAAGCTATTATTCTAGGTAGGGGCTCAATAAGAGTGGTAGTAACGCTGTTATTCTAGGTAGGGGCTCAATAAGAGTTGTGATATCATCTGGTAGTTACCTTGTTTGTAACGCTGTTATTCTAGGTAGGGGCTCAATAAGAGTATTGCCGTGTTGTGATATCATCTGGTAGTTACCTTGTTTGTTAGGCTGTTATTCTAGGTAGGGGCTCAATAAGAGTGGTAGTAACGCTGTTATTCTAGGTAGGGGCTCAATAAGAGTTGTGATATCATCTGGTAGTTACCTTGTTTGAATGGTGTGAAGAAGCTGATATGCTGCGTGGAGTGTGAGCCGCGGACTGTAGCTCTCTTGAGAGCGAGCACTTCCTTGAACTCCATGGAGCCCAGAGTCAGGAACCAGCCCTCGTCCTTACCCCGCGGGAACTTGGGGCAGTGCACCGCGCTTGTCTTACCGCCACTTCGGGTTATGTCCACTAGCAGTGTGTAGTCCTGGGATATTTAAATAGAAAAAAGAAACTGATTTATTGCTCGGACTAATACATTCTCCTGTTAAATGACAATAAAAGCCTCACCCTTTTCCTAGACTGATTTCAAAACTAATTTGAATCTTTCTTGGGTCCGACACATCTCTAATGATTTTATAAGCTAAACCCCGAGATTAAATAGTTCAGTTCTAACTGTATAATACTGTAAAATGCATGGATTCACTACAAATTAATGTACCAAATGCGCGATTAAGACGCCATAGAACATCTTTTGTTGAACTTACTAAGAATAATATGGCATATTTCAACCCCTTATTGCGCATGTGTAGGTTGTATAATAAAATTGAATGTAACAAAATTGATATTTTTGTAAATAATCTAACTTATTTTAGAATTACATGTCTAGAATTATTATTAGTAGATACATAATAATATAGTAAAAATTATTCTTTTATAAAGATATTGATTATTATGAAATTAAACAACTTTTGTTTAAATATTTTTTATTATTTAACACTCCAACCGGTTTCGGAGACACTCCTTCATCAGGGATTTGTATATTAAATAATTTTTAAATTAATAATAATAAGTCGCTAACTAAAAATGTTGAAGTGGTTGACAATGTTGTGTTGGAGTGTTAAATAAATATAAAAAAGTAGTTTAAAACAAAAGTTTTTTAATTTCATAATTATGGAAAACTACAAAGTGAGTTCTACAAACATTGAGTATTGATTATTGTTTATATGTATTAATATATTATGTACGCATTTATATATTTATTTTTATTACTTTTATAATTGTTTCTTCTTAGTTTTTATATGCATAATATAGAGCCTATTTTTTATTGTAAATATTTAATTATTTTGTAATAAATATAATTTGAAAAATTAATTTTTATACAGAACATTCACACCTGTGAATGTTCTGTATATGTACAGGAAATAAATAAACTGTATAATAGTAAAAGAGAGGTTATACTCGACAAAATGCTTTCATTGGCCCCTATCACTGGCTCCTCTATAAGACTGTTATAAAATCACCTAGTCCAGCCAATGGCGGGTCATAAGTCCTGTAAATGCCTATATATCCCATATTCCCTTTCAAACATCTCGTCTCTGTTGGGATGTAAATTGTTATATACCATCCTAACCTACTCGAGGAGCAGGCCCAAATTTATAGTCATAGAGATATGAGTATTCTACTCATTTTTTAATGGTTAGTTACAACTACCTCCCGCCTTACCGCCAAATGACGCCGCCTCCTGCTAAGTGACAGCTAGAATACCAACAGAAGAAACAAAAGGGCTGTTTTGTTTGGATTTTTCATTTCACTTCCACACATTTTTAGGTTTAAGTGAAATTTTTGAAGAACTCTACATTTTGGAATAAATCTGAAGGTACACAGTTCACTCACACTATTCAAGCAAGTTTCCTGCAAGGTGTTGATTTTTCTAAATGATGTATGACAGTACTGGTATAATTTTCATCACAAAATGCTTATGACGTGTCAGTATTTGGTTTTTTGAAACAGCACAGAATAGTAAAGTTAATCCATAATCACAAATAGATTATACCTGCTCACTATGTACTCGTATCCAATCCGACCTTTCTTGAGGTTGAATGACTGGTATATTCTTTTCCATAGGGCTTTCACTCCAGATCCCTCGAATACTGAGCTTTATCCTGAGTGTTGGCAAATCACAGATAACCTGAAATGTTTTTATATTAGATTATAATGACAGGAATAAAGTAATAATTATACAGTAAAACAGTTTTTTTTTCTTGTTTTCATAAATCTTGGTCCAATTTTATAATCATTGGTCATATTTTATGTATTATATTTTTATTTATTTGAAAAAAAACAGTATGCAGAATGAACGTAGTACCACCAAACAATATCTAATCATCACTGATAGTTATGAACTGCATACAAAAGTGTTTATTTTAAATAGATAAGTCAATTTTGACTCAATCTCAACAAGGGAAACAGAATGATTAAAATGTATTAGATAGTGGAAGATAGATACTATGTTTTTGTTTTTTCACTGCAAAATACAAATAGTACATAAAATTTTGACTTCTCTCTTTGAAATAGCTTGTTTCAAATAACTGAACAGGTTTATGCTTGCAGATAGCTTTTTTTCTCTAAAGGTGTGTGAATGATTAAAATGTATTAGATAGTGGGAATATATACTATAGTTTCTATTTGATGGTCATCGAATTCGCTTCTAAGTGGGCCAGCTAGGGCCTCGTAGTTCCGGGCGCAGGCGAGCTTGAGGCCGGCGGGGATGGTGCAGGCCTTGCCGCTGGCCCGCGCCATGGCCCCGAACAGGGGCAGGTGGTGCGCCTCCACGTGGGGCAGGGTGGCGAGCGGGGAGTCCTGCACCCAGCGGGCCTGGATCACCATCTGCATCACCTGCTGCCCGCACAGGGTGGCCGACAGCCAGCCACGCTCGGCGCATGTGTCGATTATGGCCTGGTAGGATGATTTAGGAGAAACAATGAAAGTAAGGTCAGCGCCACGTTGATGAAATTTATCTGACATACAATAATATATTATTTTTTTTATTTATTTAACCACCTCAATAGGCCAGGAGGCTCAATTGCAGAGGGGAGCAACGTCACTAACACCCAAGCTTGAGAAAAATCACTTTTAATTATTTGTGTTCTCACCAGCAATCGAACCCGGAACCTCCGTATCGTGAGTCCAGCGTCTAAGCCATTACGCTACGGAGGCCGCCATCCATAAATATATACACTTTATAGATTCCATGTTCCGATTTGCTAGATATACATCCGTATTAAATCAGGACCTGTGTTACTGATTTTCCACAGAGGAATACATTTTATTAAAATTGAGTTATTTTTTTACTTTTTATGATATGCACAAACATTTCAATTTAGGGACTGCTTTTAAATAAACAGCATTTAAGTTGTGGTGAACAGAATGTGAACTTAGGGGTACCAATCTGAAATTCGTGACTCTAACCATTAGATCACGATCCAGTTCATAAGTAGCATATCGTATATGTAAATTCAATACCGGTGATTTTAGTTGAAAGGCATAAGACATATTGATTGGTACATTCAAATTGACCAATAGGTGTCTTGCAGTCCGTCAAAGTCAATACAGCAAATAAATCATGTTCATTTAAAAAATAAGTAATATCATGTTTGGGTTTAATTTTTATTTGAAAACACGTAGTAGCTAAAATACATTTCCTAATACAAAAAATTATGAACAAAGAAATATTTTTTGGGAATGGCTATACATACAAAAAAAAACCTTTATGTAACTGCTAAATATGATTATCATAACCGAAACTGAGCACACTTTAACATTATTTATTGTAGGTAATCAGATTCCCTAATATAAGCCCCCAACTTGGGACTGCCAGATGAGGCAAATGGATACAGAGAAAATCACTTGTAAAAAAGGAGTTGAACAGACCTGTAGTATCCTAATAGACTGATCCAGAACAGACTTCAGGTCGGTCAGGTAGTCTGTACTTGGAAGATGTAGTCGAGAGAAGTGCGCTTGGAGGAGGAGGAATGTTTTGGTGTGTGAAGAGTCTAGACTCAAAGGATCTACGTCCCACTTGCAAAGTTTGGCCAGTTCACTGAAAGAAACGAATAAAAATAGAAAAATTATTCATTCAATTCCATTTCAATATATTGAGAAACAAGTAAACTTATTTCTGAGATTCTTTTTTTGAAGACATTCACATGCGACGATATTAGTACTTATATAGAAGGGTGATAGAAATGTAGTCAATGACAGCTGTAGAAAATGGCGTTAAGTATGTTAAATGTTTTAGAAATCAGTTGTACAAAAAATTCATTAAAGCAGCATTTTATTAGCATATTATTAGGTGAAGTGAATGCGGGCTAGACAATATTATACTTGTATACCCATTCAATCCATCTTCATTATGTCTGACGGGAAGTGTGCTGTACTCGTGAGCGTCACACAACACTCGCAGCATGTCCTCTAGGGAGATATCGGGAGACAGCTTGTCGCAGAAGTGGCGCATGGTCTGATGGGAGAGGTAGTAGAAGGAGGAAATACGGCCCACCCACGTACTGCTGATATTACGTTCATCCTAAAAACATTAAACGGTAAAATATTTGTACATACTGTCTGATAATTATTTCTACTTCAAATTAGTTCTACTTCATACCTCGTGAATTTCTATGCAGTTTGCTGATGCAAGGGTATCTAGAGATGTCTGTATCAGATTAGATAAGTATCTATTTACATCTGCGGCTTCTAAAGATTCAAGATTGTAGTACGACGGATTTTGCAGCAGTCTTCTAAAGTAATAAGTCCAGGTTAAATAATCTAACAAGTCTTGCTTCGTTTGTACAGTTCCTGGAAATTTGAAATGCAATATTATTATATATAAATACAAAATATAAAAACAAATCTTATGGTTGGTTTCTGTAAACATGACAGATCTAACCTGCGACAATTTCGGCATTGAGATGGTCTGGTAGGACACCAAGAATACTGGATTCAACTGGGAATGGTTCGTATAGGAACTTTTTGTAAAAGTTTTTTTTTTACATCGTGCACTAAAACAACTGCTACTCCTTCAACGTCAAACTGAAAACCAAACAAATAAAATACTATATAATCATGATAAAAAAAACCAGGTTCGATTCCTGCTGAGATCGCAAAAATCAAAAAGCGATTTTTCTCAAGCCCGGGTATTAGTGATGTTATACCCCAGGCCTCCAGTCCTGTTGAGATGGTTAAAAAAATTAAATTAAATATTCGCACCAAAATCAAACTGGTAAGTGAAACTAAAAAACAATATGGTCAACTCTCCGATTAGGCAGTGGCACACTAACCCCCTTGGACAAATATTTTGGAAAGGTTTTAAAAATACTTTTAGCTTTAGTAACTATATACAAATAAATCACAGTTACGGATTTCACAACCAATTACAAGTCATATGAGAACCCGCAAAAATCAGAAATTACTAAGAAAATAATAAATATTTACCTGTGGTCTACCAGCCCTTCCCATCATCTGCAAAACATCAGTAATTGGCATATCAACATATCTTTTCTGTTTTCCATCAAAATATTCTGTCCCCTTGATGACAACTAAATGAGCGGGAAAATTAACACCCCACGCCAGTGTTGCCGTACAAATAAGAATCTGGAAAAAACATAGACAATTGAAACCGAGAAGCACATTTTGAATTTTCAAATAATATAACGAAATAATAATAATATAATGATTTATTTTTTATCAACCTACCTGAATTTTTTGGTTAACAAACAGTTCTTCAACGGTTTTTCTGTCTCTTTCTTGTAGACCAGCGTGATGGATTCCAATTCCAAAAGCTAGTGTGAGTTTAAGATTACTTTCTTTTATATTTAGGATAATTTGTTCCATTTCTTCTTCTTCCATGTGTAAAAATTGCTTGGGATTGTCTTCAGCTGCAAGATATGCTATCAAATCTAGTGCTGTCAATCTGTAGAACAAACACAAAAAAATCATTCTATGGTTTTGCTGCTTCCGTATCAAAAATGTATTTTTTTCTTCATAGATTACATTAGGTTAGAGGATTTTCAAAGTTTTACCTTGTTTGTCGCCTACTCGATACGAAAACTAATGATGGGGAGTCAGGTGAGTGTTGACGGATTGCTTGGAAGGTCGGTTTATTCATAGACATCATCCTTGGACAATAATGTCTGCCGGAATGCCCTGATATGTGTACCTGATGTGCAAAAAATATTCTGTATTGATGAACAGTAAATATAAAACTAAAAATAACTCAAATTGAATTATTCATGATAATTTATAAATGAACAAATTTTTGAAACTGTTAGAAGCATTTACTTTGTAGTTATTCATTATACATTACTAAAATATAACACTTTGTGTTTAACTACTAATAATTTATTTTTCTCCCGACCGGTTTCAAAACCACGCCATTCCTTTATCCGCCCACAGCCACACACACAACAAACCAGGACACATGTTCACACACTATTTAATTATGATGTTAACTTGGAACCTCACTATTCTTCGCTCATTGTTTAGAAACCAGCCAGGAGAAAAATAAATAATGTATTGGTAGTTATACACAAAGTTTTTTTTTAAAGTAATTAACGAAAAAAAAAATTGACCAGATTAATCAATCGAAGTTAAACTCACCTCTAGTGGAACAGGTCTGACAGAAGGCCTGAAGTTATACAGTCCCATTTCCCCGATACCCAACCAGTTGGCTAGATCTTTGGCGTTAGCGAGAGCTGTTGATAGGCCGACAATACGAAGAGTCCGAGATGTGTGGGATGCAATGAAATTCGTTCTAAAAAAACAAACAGCATTAAATGAACAGAATAATGTTTTAATTAAAAGCTAAAAACGTTGGGTGACTCCACTCTATTATCGGGCACCACTTAGGACATTCTCAGACAAGAAACGTGAATAAAAGCAACCAAGGGAAAATCATACAAACTCTCATTCTCGGCGAGGCATCCTGTATCTCAATCATGAAGATTATCATGCAAAAAACTGAATGTAAAAAATCATTTGGAGCGTCTAATAAATCTAGTATAAAGCTACCCGCTTGCACAGTGCGGTTGTAAACTATGCAACTCTCAGGAAGTGTCAGAATTCTTAACTCTGGTAACACTGCTCCCCGAACTACTATTAATTTTATCTATGAACTATCGATCTATCAACGAAAAAGGGCACGAGTGGTATCGACATAACCACATTGAACGTATTAAATCAACCAAACTTAAAAACGAGACTTTAACTGCTGCCCCCAGCTGGAGATCCTCACAAGAAGAATGTTCAATTTACAGAATCTATAAATCAGACATGCGTCGAGGAGATACTTCTTTGATTAATTTAGGTAGTTGAAATCCCCTTAAAAACATTTTTTTTTTTAAATATAGTTTTTTTACATTTTCTACAAGTAATATACATACCTTGATACGATAACTTCCAAAAACGGGTCCTCTGTCTTCTCCCAGAAGATGTATTTCATCTATGATGATTAGAGCAACATCCTTTACGTAATTTCTGGTCTGCCAAGAGCGACTGATGCCGTCCCACTTCTCCGGAGTTGTCACTATGACGTGGGACTCCTTGATGGCACGGATATCAGGGGAGACATCGCCTACGATGACGGAAGAATATACATCTTAGTAGGATCAATGCAGCAATATATGGATTTATGGTGGTCATTCATGACATTTTGTAGAAGTTTAAGATAAAAAATTAAATATTACATCCCATGAATTATTAGAAAGACCTTTGAATGAATTTTAATAATTCAATCTGGAACCTCATACACTATAGTGTGCTATTCTCACCTTTTAAAAATACATTGGTAAGTGAAGATTTTCAATATAAAATAATATGCATTTGTGTAAAATGTCACATTTTCAAAATTTTATTATTTTTACACGATTTGTTAAATTGTTTTTTTTTTCCAAATAGGGATGGATATTTTAGTGTAGCGAGGATAAAGTTTTGCAAGAAGAACATTTGACATAATTAATGCATGAAACCAAAGAGAAAAAAAAATACAAAACTTACCAGTTAGCTCCACAACTTTTTTTCTGAGTCTTTGTTCCAAACGAACTTTCCAATCGTTTATCCTTTCTCGAACTAGGGCTTTCAGTGG
Source organism: Micrasema minimum (assembly GCA_022494985.1). NCBI lineage: Eukaryota > Metazoa > Arthropoda > Insecta > Trichoptera > Brachycentridae > Micrasema > Micrasema minimum. The sequence goes on along the minus strand of JAGVSP010003073.1, from coordinate 13,276 downwards.
AGCGATGTACACCACCTTAAAGTAAAATACCCATATAAATACCACCCCTAACCATCAGCGGATGACATATCGGATATAGGCTGTGGAGTTCAAATGCAAAACCACCACTGTTCACCTACCACAGTTTATTTATCACAATAACCATCACACCATTTCTCTGAGGGGATAGACAGAGAGGATAGAGTGTGTCCTGACACATTTCCCTTGCATCCTCAACATTCATACATCTTCTCATGCACGTACACAAATTATTCCGATATTTTAAATGACCACCTTCAAGTACTTGTACTTGATCATGCCATGTCCTTCGCAGTCTTCCTCGCAATCGCGTCATCACTCATATCATTCATTCGCTCTACATGACAAACCATCATAAAAAAAACCTTTCTTAATCTTTCCTTTCCTTAGTTTTATCGCAGCGTTTAAGTGACGTTTTTAAGTGACGTTTTAAACAACAACAAAACGCATTTATCAGAAAACCAGATACCGGTAAAATGGGGTGATTAGACACTTAGTGGTGAATAGAAACAAATTAAAGACATAACTTTACATGCCCCCAGTTTATTTTAAATCGCTAATAATATGTTCTTTATATTTTTTATAATTTGTATCACAATATTCTTATATTCTGGCAACCCGAAACTGCTGTGAGCAACACAGAATTGCCAAATTCGAAGTTTATTGTCAAAACGGTTACATCGAAGCGATTTTGGTCTGCAAAACTTAGTGAATTCCGAGTGTTTATAGTATTATTTCAGCCTGTGAATTTCGTATTTCACAAGAAACATTAATAGAGAACTGATTAAAAGATAAAGGTAAGCAGTATTTCTTTTATTAACCTTTTATACTTTAATTTGAAATTTTACCACCAGTAAATTTAAAAATCAAAATGGGGTGATTAGAGAAACGCCATAGGGGGTGACTAGAAACGAGATATGTGGTGATTGGAAACGACATAGGGGGTGATTAGAAACATGTGTGTACAATATTTTAAAGTTTTCTTTTAATTAATGTTAAACGTTTCTCTTTCTAGAATCCATATTATATTACAAAATGCCACGTAACTACAAACCTAATTCTCGATCCAAACGACATCTTTCACATAAAAAAGAAGACATCGAGCAAGCTTTAGAAGATAATATGAAGAAAAACAATTTGTCATACAGGGAGACTGCCAAAAATATGACATAAATTATTCTATACTTTATAGGCGCGCAACGAGAAATATGAAAAAGCTGGGTGGTCAAACTATGCTTTCAGTTGAGGAAGGAGAATCAATCATCGCCCATTTAAATATATGTGCTGCACTGCGAAGCAGTCAGGAATTGTAAAAAAAAGATATTCTGTAAAATGTGTCACTCTGTGAAATGAAATATTTAGGTTCAGAATGGATCCCATGCATCGCATGAAAGAAAAAAAATGGGCTGTATGCTCAGCTGGATCGCTTCCCTTTGAATTTATATGTACAAGGTGCTTCATGGACAGTGATGATAGTTTAGATATAGATTATGTACGGTACCTAGTGAGTAAGATTATTATTTTAAAAAAAACCTTCCTTATCTTCATAGCTATAAATAAACATTTTATTTTTCTTATGTGTTTCTAATGACCTGTTCTTGGTTTCTATTGACCCCACTGTGATTATGAATAGAAACATCACAGTTTTAATGAAGTTTTTCAAATAGAATGCATATTTTACAACGTAAGTGAGTAGAAACAGAAAGACTAACCAAACAAACATATTTTAAAAGCTTTTCAATATTATTTAAGTCTTCAGTTTTTGAACTATTAGTTTGAAAATATGCTAAACTGCTTCTAACCACCCCATTCTACGGTACTTTATGGTAATGAAGAGAGCTACGTGATATTACATTATTACAATACTGAATTTTGCTTAAGTATGAAGATGCCAGGTGATTCTCCATTCTTTTCTCAAAACAATAGATGTATGCCTTAGCTCTCTTTACCCCCACGGCGATGTGCGCCACATTTGCAATATATATCTATATAAAGATAGGTTGGTAATTGCAGTGCAGATACTTTTAAGCGCTGATTCTAGTTACCTTAGCTTTGGGATACTGCTTGAAGACCCTGAACATGGCAATCTCCGCGGCGATGGTCTTCCCCGAGCCAGTGGGGGCCCCGAGCAGTACATTGTTGTCCGTGTGGTACAGGCAGTGGAAGATCTGCGTCTGGATGGGGTTGAAGTGGGTGAAGTTGTACAGCATCTCGAACTGGGCCTCCTTCAGGGCGGTGACAGGGAGCGGCTGCAGTCCTAATAAGTCTGCAGCAGGGAATTATACTTAATTAGAGGCGCTTAGTAACTATGAGTAATGGACATTTTATGTACGTGGGTCAGTCGAAAAAATCTACTACTACTACTACTTTCCCTTATCTGCATCCAATGGTGCATAGGGCACTGCACTGGTACACCAAGCGCAGTGTATCTTGATCATTTTATTACGTGAAGGTAAGATGATCAGCCTTACGCTTCAGAACCAGTCCAAGGTGTCACACATGAAATATCAACTGGTCGAAAAAATCAATAAATAACATAGTAATAGAAACTTTTTATTCATTTCAATTTAGAAGTAGGTAGATACAAATACAAGTATGATAAAAATCCAAAAAGATTTACTAACAGAGTGTGTACAAATACCTTGTCACTGCATTATACCAATGCTGGGCTTGTATCAATCATTGTAAAATTATATCCTTTTTTGTCACAACAGTTTGACAGTGAAGTTTGCAAATATGTACCTTAACTTTAGCTTAACATGGAAGTGAAAGGTAATATAAATAGTTACCTACATAATTAAAACACCAATGGCTTTTAATAAAATAAAACAATTAGTTACCTGTGTGAGGGGGGTGACTTTCTGGTAAAATAAGATGCTGGAAACTAACAGGAAGACATGTTTGGGCACCTAACCATCTGTAAGATTTAAATTAATTGATTTTACAGTAATATTTTTTTTATTCATACATTTTATAAAATGACTAAGTCCAATATAACTCTTAATATTATGGGATAACACATTACCTATCTGAAATAGCTCGAACATAGTACTGAGGAGGTAGTGGCTCCACTAAGGGTATTGTGATGACAAGCTCCTGAATTTCTCCAGAAAATACCTGAAAGATTAAACATTATTTTTTTTAAATACATTTTTCCACTTGGAATAATTTTTAAATGTTATAATGTCATAGGGGAAAATTGCAAAGAATTTATTCAAATAGTTACCTGTTTTCTTGTGAGCAGAAAATACTCCGAATGATATATGAAGTTAGACTCTGGATCATCAATCCAAATCCAAAAGGCTTCAGCGGTTTTTCCGTGAATTTTATCATTCCATCTAAAATGGACAAAAGGAATAAAAATAAAATATTACAAACCTCTCAATGCGCTTAATTTCCAAGTATTGCATTACATGCAATTACATTTTACAAAGTAAAATAATATTATGTATCTATCACTTGTTATTAGCTCACCTGAAGTTGGCTCTAATTTGCAGTTTAATCTTAAGTACTGTTCTTGTGATGGGATGAAGACTGGCATCCATTTCAACAGTTGGGAATTGTTCCGCGCATTGCTTTACTTGAACACCCATCTTTGGATTACGAAGTAGCTCACCTTGAATCACAGATGAAAATGTAAATCAGCATTTGGTAAGCAATATTATTTTTCGAACTTTGGTTTCAATAGTAACATATTGTAATATGACCCAGAAAATGCTAGAATCTTCTCCAAGAATCTACACATCATAGAAACATCTCCAAGCATCTAAAGATTTCCACCATGTTAAAAAGGGGCTATTTAGAAGGCACTAGGTTGCTGTGGAACATTCTGGAAATTTAAATGCGCCGGATCTGGAATATTCGAAAAGATTTGTCCCTGCCTGTATAAACTCCGGTTGCTGTCACAGTTTAGTCAAGTCAAGACCTTTGCAAAGCAGTGTACTTACCTGTCTAAATAAATTCTTATGCACCCCACTGAGTAAAAATAAATAATTGTAAATATAAATTGTGTACTAAATAAAATTAAAAAAACATTGCAATATATTTCAGATTTTTGTTAACGAACCTAATTCTCTCGAGTCCATATCTCTTAGCTTGTCCACGCCAATATTTCTATGTTCTAATTTTTCGATTATAGAAATGGGATGGAACGGAACTGTCTCATATCGTTCTGTTTCTCCCACTGTTGGAGCTCCAACATTTTGGACAATGCCAGAAAGCGGGCAGCCAATTGAGAGTTATTTTTTCTGAGCACAATTTCAAACAGTGCTCGCGTTATTCTCACAGCGTTCTGTGGAAAAAAGGCAATCAATAATTAAAAAAAAAATCTTTTAAGTATTTTAAAAGGAATTTATTAAGATGACTTACCTGTGTTATGTAGGATAGATCGGAATTAAAGAGAAGGACTTCACTTGTCCCCTGGATAAGTGAGTCTGAATAAGAATATTAACTTTTCCGTGAAGATTTTCAGTTCCTCCTTTTACATTCACTTCACAGTTGTCAGTAGTTAGTTCGTCTAATTCATTCAACTCATCGTCCCGAACCTTATGAGAAACAGAATTAATAAATCATACTAAAATAATTACAAACAATTTTATGCACTTCAATGCAATAAAACATAAATAGCGAAAGAGATGGTTATCTCGGATGCTTTGTGTTTTGTAAAACAAAAAGCTTGGCAAAATGGGTTAAAATATACCTTCAACTGCTGGAATTCTTGTGCGTGTGAGATCATGTTCAATATTTCATTTTCATGCATAGTTGAATGCATCATTTCATTAAATACTTCAACAGTATCATATTTGATGTAATAATGACTAGCTGTTCTGCCTAGATCTGCAAATCAATAATAAAAGATGTATAAGATTGTTTAAAATACATTTATTATTTAAGGTGAAGAATGACAATTCTAGATAATTACTATGATTTTTTTTCAATTTTTTTTTTACAATGGCAATATTAGTTTACCTGTAATGTGAAGACTGCCAACTCTCTCATCGTATCTAATCATACATGCCTTATCTAAGGCTAATGCTGCAGCTCTTATTAAATCTCTTCTCTTCCTTTCTAATGTCGGGTCATCTTGCACGTCACCGTAATTCATGCCGTAAACCTTGCCAATAAAATAACAAGTACAATGTAAGAGAAATAAATTGTATAGAAATACAATGTAAAAGAAATAAATACTAGTGGGAAAGATAATTTTAAAACAAAATCAAAATATTACCTGTGGATTTATTTTCATCCTGACAAAGAGATAAGTGTAACTGAGCCATTCTATTGCCTCTTCTATGTTGGAAATAGTTCCTAAGGCAACCTAAAAAAATATATAAAATTTAAAAAAATATAATGAATTATATTAAATATGTTTATTTAAGGGTTTGTTTGAATGTCCAGTGAGATATTCTTTATTAATTACCTCTGCATTGAGATTGTCAGCGAGGCAGTTGATGAAATTACTCTCAATAGGAAACTGATTTGTTAGTAAGGAAAGGTAATGCGAGAGTTTATCATGGCCGGTGATGATGATTCCTGTTCCCGACTTGTCAAACTGCGGCCGCCCAGCTCTTCCGAAGATTTGCAAGACATCCAAAATTCCCAAATTAACAAAAGTTCCTTGCTTGGCATCATATATTTCAGTTCCCTAAAAAATATTTGGTTAAAATAAAAAGTACTAATAAGTATTTTTATAATATGTAAATACACCCAAAGATCTTCAAGAATGCATTCGATACTTTTATTGTGACAACAATAAAAAGAATTGTGTTAAAAACCATAAATATTTTCTGTTGGATGTACATAAATAACTGCTTGAAAATGTGAATCCAAGTAGGTATTTTATTGTATTTTAAACTTCTCAACAGGCTATACATTTATATTTTTTATTTTTTGTCCATATTGAACGGCTCATCAAGTTGACAAACACAGTAATCAGTTCAGAGTGATGCAAAGAACTGAGCAAATATATAATAAAAATTATTTTAGATACCTTTATAATAACTGCGTGAGCCGGTAAATTGACACCCCAAGCCAACGTAGAAGTACAAACTAATACTTTGATATATCCTTGAGAAAAGTACTTTTCCACCATGTTCCTATAAAAATATTGCAATCAATAAGACATAGACGTAAGTTTAATTGCCATCATTTCATTTACACTTCTGATTTCATTAGAACTTTCTCATCTTTGATGACTCAAAAATGTAGATAGGATGATACTATATTATGTATACATGTCATGCACAGATAAAGGGTTAAGAAATCTTTATGGTGAAAAATGGTGTTAAATAAATAGAATTCAAGGATTTTTCACATGAAAATTACACGGTATTTTTGTATTACAAACGGTTTTGGTAAATTTTATCATTGCCAGATGAATAATGTAAAAATTAATGTTATGTACTCTAGCGGTGTCTAGTGTAACTGAAAATGTAAAAAGTTGGACTGTTGAGTCCACTACATTTGATTTGTGAAAGATTTTAAATTTTGACTGGACATCGATAAAAAGTTGGTTGGTGTAACATGTACTTGACTGAAGAAGCATAGTATTGTGATAAGCATTTGTTAATTTCCCTGTAAAAGTATTTGGTCGTTTAGCTCACTTTTATATACAATTATTTTTTTTTTTTTTTTTCATTTTAAATAAAAGTTTTAAACTACCTGTCGCTTCTCAGCATCCCAGCATGATGGCAGCTGAAGCCGTAGGGGAAAAGATCAGCCAGTTGCCTGTTCTTGCCGCTCGCGATGGACCGCTTGGCGCTCAGCAAGCCGACGCAATCCTCGGCTTCGAAGGACTTCATGTGGCCCTTATTCTGCGCCATCTCCTTCAGCACCAGAGCCGTCCTAGACGTAGCATTCCGGGCGTGGACAAACACCATCACTTGATGGCCTTTCTGCACCATGTCAAACACTTTGTCGTAGCAAATTATATCCATGTCGTTCATCTAAAAAATATATCAATCTAATTGGCAGGTCAATTGCTTGGAATTTGCTTTGTTTTTTATCTTCTCAGATGTTTCGACCTACCTTGCAGGAGTGATCTTCAGGATGAAGGATGTAGTGTAAAATGTGGTATGTTTATGTATTACTACATTGCATATACTTCACCCTGAAGATGGCCCCTGTAACGGAGGTCAAAACGTCGGGAAGATAGCAAACAAAACACGGGTTTACACAAAAAACAAAGCAAATAGAGACAATTTAATAACGACTGTGAAAATCTATGTGCATATTTATTGCTTAGAAGTTATGTCATCCAAGCAAACAAACAACACAAGAAATTTAACAAATTTAGTGATAAGGACTTATATTAGTATGAAAATGTTTACTTAGTATTAAAAAAATATATTATTATAATATATCAAGACACTGAATAAGACGTTTTTTATACCTGTTGTAATGGTTTAGCGGCCTTAACTCCGATGAAAGTCTGAGACAGAGGAACCGGCCGGAAACGAGAATCAAAGTAGAACAAGCCGATGTGAGGGTTTACCCTCAGGAACCTGGCGACATCAACATAGTTGGGCAGCGTGGCCGACAGCCCCACGATCCGGATCATGCTCTGTGAGGACTCCACCAGGCGGAGGGTCCTGGCCACCAGGGCTTCCACCGCAGGGCCCCGCTCACCGTGCAGCAAGTGAACCTCGTCAATAATCAAGAGACGCACCAACGATGTCAAGGCAATGTCACCTGAAATATAAATTTTTTTAGATTAAAAAAATCTATGCAATCATATATAAATTAGCATTGTATTTCTTCAAGTTTATGTACGGGGAATGCTGTTAGGGCTATTCCCCTTACTTATACAGGCGATTTTGAAAAAATCTGTGAATGCAGTTTTACTTAATTTAAAAAATAAAATGATGTCTTCTTTAAGTAAAATATCCTATTTTCAATATTTAATATACTTTCCCTCCGTGTGGCATGGCCGTGGGACACCCTGTATATTCCTAGGTTGCACTTCTGGCAACATCAATCTGGCTGGTAGGTCTAGGCACCATCTGTTGATAAGACTACGCAAGCAATATTTAGCAATCGTATTACCTGTTCCTTTCCTGGTGACAACATCCCACTTCTCCGGAGTGGTTACGAGCATCTGAGTCTGCATTATCTCAGTTTTAGTGAGCTGCATGTCTCCCGTCAACTCCTTCACCACTATTCCCAGTGGACTGAGTTTCTTCCCAAAGTTTGCCGTCATTTCTGCCGCTAGAGCCTTCATTGGAGCTAGCTAAACTATCTAAAAAATAGTATGGAAAATAAAAATAAAAAACTTTTGGTGCTTGAAAGCTCAATGAAGCTTTTTGAAATAATTTTGATCAATCATTGCCTTTGTTTTTTTTTTAAAATATGAGTATTAGAATGAGATGTTTTAAATAATAATAAAGAACACTATTTTGAGTATATCCAAATACTTGCACACAAATCTGGAATTTTCCAATTACATGCACACAAATCTGGAATTTTCCCGGAGTACGTAAATTATTTTTTATATCTCTAAAGAGATGTGGACAAATAGTGGAATCCATTTGTATGTACATTGTGATTTTTTCATATGAAATTTATGAAAAGAGTGTCTAAAAATTGATAGATATTTTTTTAAATTTTTTTAAATACATTTTATTAAAAACAATAAACCGCAAATAACTTAAGTACAGTAAGTAATTTAAAAAAACTACATGACAAGTTGAAACAAGGTCTGCCTGAATGAGACTAGGGGCTTGTCAATGTGCGAGGTTAATCATATGATTATTTAAGGATTTTAAAAATAAAAATTAAGATTCATACTTTGAATTTGTTCCTCATAATTATGTCATTTTCAATGTGCTGGTTTATTTGATGTACAATAGTCAACATTGCGATATTGGTTTTACCAGCACCTGTAGGAGCACATATGAGCAAGTTCTCATTGGTATTATATGCTGTTTGATATACTACGGATTGTATTCTGTTCAGAGATTTGACTCCATCAAATGCCACTTGGCCAATCTGAAAATATTCCATGCAAAAGAGATTAATGATACATCAACAAGTTAAGTTTTTTGGCTACATGAGTTTTTTTATCCGGAAATTGCTTGAAGCAGATACTATAAATATTTTCATTTTGTAAGGAAGTTTAGAAAAAATTTGAAACTTGTAAAACTGTCATCAGACAAGGACAAGAAGGGAAAAATATAGAAGAAAAAACAAAAGATAAAGGAAACAAATTTAGGAAATTTAAACATTCCAATTACACGATATGCTTTTATATATATAATTTTTATTATAAAAGTAGGTACTTTATAAAGTCGTTTTCATAAAAGTACCTGCTTGTAGAAAGCGGCAACATCATGGATTCTGTGTATTTGAATATTTATGGTTAAAAATAGAGCAGGTATATATTAAAAAACATTATAAAACTTACTTCATCTAATGATGAGACAGGAACTAAATTTTTCCCAACTTCAAGGGGAGCGGGTGCACTGAGAGGAATTATAACTTCTTCGTACATCTTGTTATCTATTCTTTCCACTCCTTCCGGTAGCATCATTTTTGTTCCACATATAAAACCTACAAAATGGCAGACACTATTCATAATGGTTCTTTAAAACTATTAATTGAATTCTGTAATTGTTTGGAATGGCTATATAGTTTAAAACAAGATGCATAAATGGATATGGGTGATTAAATGTTTTTTGAACACATTTGAAAAAGAACTTGCCTGCTAAATGTTTAGCTTGAATCTGTGAATCATACACATTGGGGTATATAACTTTAGTAGGTGCCGCTCTTTGACGTTCAAGTCTTGTACTAGGCATTGTAAGTAAATTATTTACAGGAGTGGTAAGTGCCATTTGCCTGAAAACAGAAAAGAAGAGGCCCATTAATTTATTATTATTTTGTGTAAAATGTAAATGAGATGTTTGTCATACGATCCATTATCCATTACCCATTTACATCAGTAACCACTTTTTAACATGTTCTATCTTTACTGAAGACATTGATTAGATTGATTATTTATGATTAAGGAATTGAAATTTTCAGCAGATACATTTATATTACTGTTACCTTTTAGCTCTCAAAGCAACTGGATTAAATTCCATATCATCGTCATCATCGTTGTTTCTGTTATTCTTTCCTGATTTCTTCCCATCTTTCCGCATCTGTTTTATCACGTTTCTTTCTTGTTCAGATTGCACTGTTACTTGGCAAAGATAGTTGGGATTTTTTTGGGCTAAAGGGGAAAAAAATATAAAAACTTTAAAAAGAATAAGAACTTAAAAAACAAACAAACATTACACAGAAAATACAAATATTTATCTATTTTGGTATTTTTAAATATTTTTCAATGCATCCTTGGCCATATTCACATGAAAATTATCACGGGCTAATTTCATTTTTATTTTTCTATTTAGCTTAGATTTCATCTCCTACTATTTATAATTTTATCAGTGGGAAAGGTTAGAACAAACTGAAATAAAAAAAGCTTTAAAATGGCTCTTTTAAAAATTCACTGAGCATTGATGAGAATAGTGGGTAATATTTTTACCATCGGAACTTTTGGCTGCAGGTTTAATTAAAGTAGCTCTGTGCTGCAGAAGTGTTTGGATAAATTCGAATCTGTCAAATCCCAGGAAATCAAACAGTTCATTTTGTAACTCGTCATTTGACTTCAAGGACTGTAACATCTTCACAATAGAATTCAAAAACTCGGTGCTGGATACCCCGGATGGATTGCCACTTGAATAATACTTTTGCAATTCATTTTCTAGCCAAGTTATGTCATACTGAAAAGGAAAACAATAAATAAATAATAAATTATTTTATAAAAGTCAAGAGAAAGATAGAAAAAATCACAATTGCTATGTGCATTCATCAAATCACTTGAAAAATAAATAACCGTTCGCTCCAGGATTTGAACCAACTATGATAAACCAACCCACTTTTTGTTATCGGAGACCAGCTGAAATTGAAAGATTTTAATATATCGACTGTAGATGGCAGTACAGTGATTTTTTCTATCTTTTCTTGATTTGTTAAAATAAAAAACGTAAAAATGCTTAGGCCCTTTCTTATCACCTCCGTTTTAAACCTGATTATCGTAATGTAAATATCGTTTAAATCTGGTAGCAAATTACAACCAACATTTAGTTATCCGGGCTTTAAACGGAGGTGATGAAACACTACCCATTCGTAAATGAATAAAGTAAAAATAATAATAATAAATAACTTTAAAAAATATATGTGTATGAATAGAAGTAGAGTTTTTTGTCTGTTGGCACTGATAAACATTTTGATGGTGATTGTGTGTGATGAAACATTTCCAGATATCGATTTTGCACATACATTCAATATTTGATTACTGTGATATATCTGACAAAAAAACTCAGTTTTATTTTTTATAAATAAAAACTTTTGTAACTCTTTTTTTTAGTTTGAAAAAAGATAAGTAAACACATAGAAGCGATTCTGCAGAAAAATCATTAGTACTTAGTTAGGCAGTGAAGTGTATTTATTATGTAATTTTTTTTAAAATTGAATAAATAAATAAACCACTACTTCATTTTTAGAGCGGCAATCAACCCGTTGTTAATAATGCAGTCGAATCGGGAGCTGGAAACTTTCTTGCTTCATTCATTTGCTAATTTGAAAATCTACTGACCTGGACATCATGACTAGAAGATCCGGGCATGTTTCTATTACTCGTTACTTTAGTGTCAGTCTTGGGAACATCGTGAGAGTTATCGTACTTCATGCTGAAGCTATTCATGGCTCTGTGGATTGCGGGAGCCTTGGGTCGCATGTTGCAGAGGTGAGATGTTGAACGTGTGTACGGAGTGCTCGATGGCAAGTTCACTATTATGTGTTCCCCCCACTCCTTCGCCGGCTCTCTTACTTCCATTATATTTCTTTCAATCATCTCTTTGCATTCGTCAGAGATGTTGGATGATATATCATTGACAACCTAAGATGTAAAAAATTACTTCTTCGCATAAAGTTAAGAAAAATTTTATTGATCCTTCAAATCTACAGTACTTAAGCTGGGTTGTTTGATCGTTAGTAAAAGTTAAAAAAAACTGAGGTAATAGTAAAAACCCAGGCTGGGTTAATCATTAGTAATAGTTAAAAATTAAGAGATTTTTTAGTATAGAGAAAGGAACAAATTTTCAAAATTTTTACTATTACTTCGGACTTTTACTAACGATCAAACAACCCAGCCTTGTGAATTTTCATTTAAACAGTAGTGAAATTTTTACCCCACAACAATAAAATTTTGAAAAAAACCTTTATATTTAACATTTGTGAATGATTTTAGGATCAATCTTTGTTCTTTTCATAGATCCTTTTCTTTTGTTTCATTTGAATAATGTTTTTTTGGGACGTATTTTTGTCATATCTCAAACAAACATATTTTTTTTACAAAGTAGACTATTGTATGAAGCTTTACGATAAAGTACGCGGGAAGAAAAACGAATGGAAATGTCGTAACTATCAGTTACGATTATGTAATCGCGTCGTTTGCCGCGCACATTGTTTTTATTTAAAAATTGCTTTTTATTTTTCTGTTTTTAAAACTGGATCCTTAAAGAGACCAAAATATTTCATATAACAACCCAGATAATTAAACTAATATTTCTATGATTTGTGAAAAACACTTCCAGCAAATCAAAGGAAACGAGACATTACCAACGCTCGAGTTACATTTAGGCAAAACTGTCAAGTGGTCAAATACGGGAAATAATAATCTGATTAAACAGTCATAGTTTACCTCGCAAATTTCATTAGCTACTGAACTTGGAAACTGCCCGAACATTTGTTTCATTTTGGAGATATGCCGTAGAAGGACAATTTGTTGATTGAGAAAAAGTCGAAGTAGGAATATACATGTATCGTCCACAATTTCGGGAGATTGATCATTTCAAGTAATCTTCTCCGTCAACTGTCTCAGTGTTTGCATTTTCTTTATAACATCTCTCCCGCACTCGGCATCCTTGTTCAGGTATGTCATGAGGTCCTTCCATGACAAAGTCCTATAATCCAAATAAGTTACTCATCACCTTGTTTTTTCATTTGAAAAGTTAGCAGACCCAGCACATTTTTAAGATCATCAAAGGGTGTCACGGTAGCGTAATGAAATTGAAAACTTCCACCACGTCTTTGTTTTTTATTTATTTAACCACCTCGACAGAACGGTAGGCCCAAACATAGGGAAACAGCATCACAAACACCCCAAGCTTGAGAAAAATCACTTGATTTTTGTATTCTCACTTGGAGTTGAAAC